>JAODAL010031936.1:0-47732 GCA_025379985.1 Phyllomedusa bahiana | reverse complement strand
TGACTGCATTTTTGCTGTATCTGTGAACTGGATTTTGGTTTCTCTCTGGTTGTTAATATGAAATCCATACTTGTTTGGGACTAGTGTTGAGCGATTACGTTGGCCATTGACATCGGTCGATGGTCGATAGTCGGCCATCATCGACAAGATAGTCGATAGTCGATGGTAGATTTTGATCGATGACCATTAAAGTCTATGGGAGAGCAACAACACCTTCATTCTTACACCCAAACAGGGCAGGAGAAGCTGGAATTAACATCCACAACAGTCAAATGGATATGTGCTACATCTTAGGCAACACACTTAGGTTATAAAAGCCACAGAAAAAAAAGTCACAGACCATTCACTATCCCTGTCTTGTACCACAGCAAGACCCTTAAACCTGCATCACCGCAAATTAAAAAGTGCCAGAAGGCAGTATGATTTGAACCATCATTTTACTTGAACTGGACATTGAATATCCCTGTCCTGGAACGCAGCATGAGCCCCAAACCTGCATGACCCCCAGATTAAAAAGTGCCGGAAAAAAGGAGACTTTCAACCACCATTTTAGTTGAACTGGACATTGACTATATCTGTCCTGGACCGCAGAATGACCTTTAAACCTGTCTGACCCACATATTAAAAAGTGCCGTAAAAAGTAGTCTTTGAACCACCATTTTAGTTTCACTGGACATTGACTATACCTGTCCTGGGCCACAGCATGAGCCCCAAACCTGCAGGACCCCAGATTAAAAAGTGTCTGAAAAAGGAGTCTTTCAACCACCTTTTTAGTTTCACTGGACATATACTGTCCCTGTCCTGGGTAGCGCTTGCCCCTCCGTATGAGTGCGGACCAATTGAGCTTCACTTGGAAATACTGGTGGTTAACGCTCCTGTTACACCCAGGTGCCCTTTTTCTTGGCATTCTTTTTCTCATTTTACTCAACGTGCTGGAGGAAATTGTCTCTGTACTTTGTTCTCTGTCCGTGCTCCATACTCCATGTCCTCTGAATAACCTACATCTGGTCAAGTTTTCCTGTACCTCCCTTGTACAATTCAGAGGAATTTTTTAACAGCTATTTGTACATGCAAGTTTTTTAGTACTTTAATTCTAGAAAACACATTTTTAAAATAGGATGGAATCCCACTATGTCTTTGTTTCTTTTTTTTTAATTGTATTAAATGGGTTGTCTCAATACAGGGATTGATAGCTATGTTAAAGATCTTGCAAAAACAAGTCATTTTGCAATATGTGTCCATTAACAGTGTCCTACCTATTCCTGTTTCTGACAGCACCATCACCCTTGAGCCACTCTTGACAATTGTGAAGAACAAATGTCTGTTAGAAACAACATTTTTTTATAATAGGACCTGTAGTATAGCTGCATGTCACAGCAAAATGCCCCCAAAAATTCAAAACATGACCCATGAGCCACTTTTGACAATTGTGAAGAACAAATGTCTGTTAGAAACAACATTTTTTTTATAATAGGACCTGTAGTATAGCTGCATTTCAAAGCCAAATGCCCCCAAAAATTCAAAGCATGACCCTTGAGCCACTTTGGACAATTGTGAAGAACAAATGTCTGTTAGAAACAACATTTTTTTATAATAGGACCTGTAGTATTGCTGCATTTCAAAGCAGCATGACCCAAAAAATTATAAAAATGACTTCTCAGGCACTGTTAAAAATTGTGAGGGAGAAATGCCACTTAGAAGCCACATTTCTGTTCCAAAGGACCATGATTATTGCTGTATCTCACAGCAACATGACCCCAAAAAATTATAAATGTGACTTCTCAGCCACTATTAAAAACTGTGAGGGAGAAATGCCACTTAAAAGCCACATTTCTGTTCCAAAGGACCATAATTATAGCTGTATCTCACAGCAAAATGACCTCAAAACCATTGACAATGCGAAAACTTCTAAAGATAAAGTGAGTAAATGGAATACGGTGTTGTCATGAAACCTTGGTGTCTTTTACAGTCTTCTCACAGCAAAACCAGCAAAATGAACTGTTGGAAAAGAGAATAAAAATTGCAGTAAGAAATTATCATTTTAAAAAACATTTTTCAAGAGGACCATTTCTGTTTGAAGAGGAATGTGAAGTAGACCGGCAACTAATCGGTGACCTCGGCAATTGGGGCCACAACATCATCAGAGATCCATGCCTGATTTCATCTTGATGAAAGTCAAATGATCCACATTATCAGTGGAAAGCCGGATGACGTTTGTCTGTAATGACTCCTCCAGCTGTGCTGAAGGTCCGCTCAGATATGACGCTGGCTGCTGGACAGGACAATACCTCTATGGCGTGGCGAGCGAGCTCGGGCCATTTGTCCATTTTGGATACCCAGAAGTCTATTGGGTCCGGAACACATACAAAAACATTGGTGTTGAGACGCAGATAGTCGTGCACCATGATCTTAAGCTGGTCTCTGTGTGTTGTATGTGTGCCCTGCATTGCATGCGTTGGTGAGGTGGTAAATAAAGATTGCCAGAGGTCACCCATTAGGCTTCTGCCACCTTGCCTGCTGCCGCTACGGTTACTTGGCACTCTACTGCTGTCACGTCGCTGATGTTGTTCCACCGTGCCATTTGGGGAACGTGAAGCAGACGCAACAGATGTCTCCAGTTGATCAATCAGCAAGGTCTCCATTTCCTGCATTTTACTCTCTATTTGGGTGGGTGGAAGGAAAGTGCTGAGTTTTGTTTTGTACCGGGGATCCAGGAGGGTGGCCACCCAGTAACTGTTGTTCATTTTAATGGCCTTAATGCGAGGATCATGTTGGAGGAAATGGAGCATCCAAGCACTCATGTGAGAGATGGAGCCTTGATTTCCCAAGCCTCTGGGTCGAGGGGCACTAGCAAACTGATCTTCCTCATCTTCCTCCTCCGCCTCAAATTCACGCCAACCTCTTTCCAAGGCAGGGACGTCGGTAACGTCGGTGTCTAGGAATACCTCCTCCTCCTCTGCTGCCTCTGGCACAGCTTCAACACAGCCCTGACTTGCCTGAGATGATGCACCCTGAGAGCTGATGCGCCACCGTGCACTAGCTCTGGACCCCGAACCATTGCCAAAATGGAGACCGATGAAATTGTGAAACTGTCGGGCCTTGTGGATTTGACGGAGAGAAAGGCTCCGTGTCCGCATCTGTGTCCGTCTCCTCCTCCGTCGCTGGTGGGACCTGATTTTTAAGAGTCCAACGATCGTTCCAGAACTAAGATCACTACAATGGTCATGCTGACAAGGGCATTGTCCACACGGACCATTTTGGTGGCATCTTCAAAACTGGCAAGGATGGTGCAGAGCTCTATCACCTGCCTCCACTCTCGGTGGCTCAACACCCCGAGGTCCGCACCGCTGCTTGTCAGGCCATGTGTCACTTCGTACTGTGTAATGGCATTGCGCTGCTGCCACAATCGCTGGAGCATGTGGAGGGTGGAATTCCAGCGTATTGCCACGTCAACCATGAGACGATTGACGGAGAGGCTGAGCTGACGCTGCAAGGCAGCCAGGTGGGATGAAACAGGGTGCGAACGGCGGAAGTGCGAACTCAGACCTCGAGCCTTCCTCAGCAGGCAATCCAGACCCAGGTAGCGCTTTAGAAATTTCTGGACGACAAGGTTCATGACATGTGCCAGGCAAGGGATGTGCACCAGCCTACTGATCTTAAGGGCGGCAAGCAGATTTCGACAGTTATCGCACACCACCTTGCCTGGCACAAGGTTCTTGTCACCCAGACAGCCCTCGGTCTCGTTGCGGAGATCTTTCCACAGCTCCTGACCTGTGTGTGGACGGTCTCCAAGACAGATTAATTTCAACACGGCCTGGTTTCTCTGGGCACGTGATGCCACCAGAGGACCTTGGGGGAAAGAGCCCTGCACCATCCCTGCGGTTTTGAAGAGCGTGCGCCGAGCTTGAGAGCCACCGTCACCACCAGAGACATCCACCCAGCTCACCCAGTGAGCTGTCACAGAGATATAGCGGCCTTGGCCGTGCTTACTAGTCCATGTATCGGTGGTGAGATGGACTTTCCGGACACAGATGCAGACAACGCGCTTGAAATTTTAGATGACACGTGGCTGGCCAGGGCAGGGACGGCTTTTCTGGCAAAGAAATGCCTGCTCGGCATCTGGTATTGGGGGCAGGCAAGGGCCATGACATGGCGGAACCCATCTGTGTCCACCAGACGGAAAGGCAACATTTCCAAGGCCAAAAGCCTGGCAATGCCGACATTCAGGCTTTTGGCTTTGGGATGGTTTGGGTTAAAATGTTTCTTCTGCTCCCAAACCTGGAAGACAGAAGGCTGGCTGCTAGACTGGCCGCTGTACGGCGTGCAGGTCGTCAAACTGGCGGAAGGAGAAGGGGTAGGATGGGTCTCTGGTGGTGCTGGTGGTACTCGGGCGACGGTGGAGGCTGAAGCGGAGGCTGATCCCTGATCATGACTCTGAGAGACATGGGCAGCTGAGGAACACTTGGTGGTGGCAGAGGAAGAGGCATAGACAGAGGGTGTGACAGTGGTTGGAGACCCGGCGTCGGTCTGGCCGTTTTTGGCCAAGTTTTGCCTCCATTTCAACTCATGCATTCGTTGCATGTGACTAGACATGTTGGTGGTGGTTAACCACCTAAAGTTCTTGCCTCTACTTATGCGTTTACGGCAAAGGCGGCATATGACATCACTGGGTGAATCAGAGGCTTGCTCAAAGAATGCCCAGGCTTGAGAGGTCCTGGACCTTTTTGACGGCGATAAGCGAGGAGCGGGGTTTGCGCTGACCGTGGCTGGCGGAATCATATCAGCGACTTCTGCGACCGCCCTCTCCCTTATTGAGGTGGAACCCGTACTGACACTACCCCATCGTATTCCTCCTCGTCCAGTGCTGAAGCGCTCGCAAGCAAATTCTGCTGAAAAGACCACGTTGGATCCGCAATTTCGTCATCATCAACACGGGTTACTTGGTCGTCCTGAAATTCTGCATCCAGGAGCTGCGGGCTACAAGCAAATGGCACTGCAAGGCGTTGTCGACCGCCCGGGATTTTTGCCTATTGACCAGCTTCCTTCTCCTCCTCTGATGGCATCAGTAACTGGGCGTCAGAGCAGACAAAATCATCCTCTTTGGCCTCTTGATCTTTTAACGTGCCTTCTGACCCCAACCGCATTTTGTCATCAAAGAGGTCTTCAGAAAATGGATTATCCACAGTGGTGGGTACACGAGTTGACATTTGGGCTGCCTTCGCTTCATGTTGGATGGATGTTGATGATGCTGATGACGACATTTGTGGCCGTGACTAGGAGGACGAGGAGGTAAGACTGCTGGATGCAGGTTGCATTAACCACTGAAGACCAGGTTGGTGACGCTGTTCGTTACTGAGATTCACAGGGCCCTGACCCAGCGATGACAGGGCTGACGGTCCTGCAACCGACGATCCGCTGGCATGCGTGTTGTCGCCAGCACTGTAAGGAGCATCTTCTCTCGTACCTCTACCTCCATGTCCTACCCCCCTCTTTGCTCACTTACCACCCTCATTTCGCTTCATGATCAGAAAGATATAATTTTTAAAAAGGTATGGAAGAGTTTTTGACAGTCTTTTATTGAAAGACGGCAAATCACAGCTATTCTTAAATCCCTCTAATTTCCTACAGCCAACTAGGATTAGAAACTGAAATGTTTCTTGCGAATACCTGTGAAATGCGGTCTGGTGGAAGAACTGTAAGACAAAATCAACAGTGTTCTTCCTTCAGTCCCAGGGATTTACAACTGCCCAGTAGGACTATGAATTGATAGTTTTCAACAAAATATCATACTAGTGCGCTATCTGCGCCAAACTGAGATTCACCGAGCGCAATAAAACTATTCAGAAGTTACACGGATGAGAAATTGCGTTTTTTGCAGCAATGACAAACAAGAACAGTTACTAGAGAATTTTTCTATCAGAATTGTCGTACAGGGTGGCTATTTGAAAAAAAACTAGGGCCGCACCGCGTGCAATACAGCTATTTAAAAATTATACGGATAACAAACAGTGTTTTTTGCACCTATAAATACACCTGCGGTGACGACAAAATTGCTGTATTCAAATTTAAGTGCAAGGTGGCTCTATGAACAAAACTGGGCCGCACCAAAGTAAAAAAAACACCTATTTGAAATGTATACTGATAATAAAAGGCGTTTTTTGCACCTATAAATACACCTGAGGTGACTAAAAAATTGCTGTATTCAAATTTAAGTGCAAGGTGGCTCTATGAACAAAACTGGGCCGCACCAAAGTGAAAAAAACACCTAATTAATTTGTGTACAGATAATAAAAGTTACTAGAGAAGATCTGTATCCTAATATAAGTACAGGCTGCACAACATACAAGTAATATTTCACCAAAAACTGGCCAAAAACTGTTAATCAAAACCCATTGCAATGCAGGGTCAAAGCTGGGCTGCACAATATCCACTCTCCTTTCAAAAGCCTGCATGCCTGCCAGCCTGTCTGTCTGTGTTCGCCCGCAGCCTCCCCCCTCCCCCCGCGGGTGTGCAGCGCTGGATGCTCCTTTAAAATTCTCAGACTAAGTAACTAAAATCTGAAAATCTCTAATCTACCTAAGTTCTAATGTTCACCGCTAAAAGCATAGTTGTCTGTGTGAACAAATAGAACAGTTTCGCTGAGCTGTTTTGAGAGAGACCGAGCACACGTCCTGCTCTTATGATACACAGACACACACTGATCATGAACAGGAAGGGCTGTTCTATGTAAAACGAGGTCATGTGATTTTTCCAGCCAATCACAACCATACACATCCCAATCATGACGTCACACACCCAGCTCACCCTGCTCTATTCTCTAAGCTGAGTTGCTGGCCGCCAAAATGACAGGAAGCGCTGAAAATGGCGCGATATTAATAGATTATGTGCAGATTTTAACCTAAATTATCGCGTGATCGAAAAAATCCGATCAACATAAAAACCGTGCCGATTTCAACTTTGTCGATAATAATCACTCAACACTAGTTACAAGTCTTTATACTGTATACCATTTTTGTGCTTTAATGAACAAATCATTTTCTTTCAACCAACTTCTCTTCTCTTTTAGAACCTTCCTCCACAACTCTTCATCTAATCTACCTTCCAGAACCATGTTTATCTCTCTCAGTAATCTTTTAACTCTTTGAACACCTGTTTTGTCTTCTTTCATCACTACAACCTGTGATGCTGTCAATTTCTGAGTCCCCTTCTCTTGTGTCACTGATTGTAATGTAAATTTTCCATTTTCCCAAGTCTTGGCCTGCAAGAATGTAAACTCTGTGCACTCTTCTTTATTTTTATTTTTTTTCTCTAGGGCAGTTAAATCTTTTTTTTTCTTAAAAAAAAAAAACACAACTCCCTGCTCTCCTAATTTAGCATGTGTTTGTCCTTGTTATGCACATGGGACAAGTTCTCAATACACCAATTCACTTTCTCATTTTCTCATGAACCACCACTGTACAACCAGTATGGGTGTCATTCCACTTTCTGACACAAACCACTGTAAAAGCACTAGGGGTCGCTTCTTTGAACTTGCACTAACAATTCTCGTCACAACAAAACTGCTTCTTTCTCTACAACATTTCTTGTTCAAATCTGTTGTTTAGCACATCACCAACACAAAAAAAGCATTTTCCTGAGGTTCTTATGCCAAAGGAGATCTGTTGTTCTCATTAATATAATTAATGATTAATGAACCTCTTTATCAGAAACATCTCACTCAAACTTGGAGGACTCACGCATTGGGAAACGAAAAGTAAGGTATAAATTTAGCGTAATTATGCTGCAGCTCTGTCTTTTCATCTTTCAATCTGCATGGATGTCCAGGTGTTCGAATGGAATGTGTTTCTGCAGCCAGAGTCATCCAAAAATCGTTATGGGGAGTCTGAAAAATCATCATTTAACCCTTGGGACAAAAACATGTGAAGGAAACAAAAAGTATAATTTATATTCCTGTTTTACCAGCAGAAATGGAACAGTCATAACTTTAGTCTTAAAACTACAAAAAACAGAATACCTTCAGGTAGAAGATTATAATATATAACTTTTATTAAATATGATTAAAAACGGGAAAAGAATTCCCTATAATGCCCTAACCCAAAGCCTAACAAACTCTGGAAAAATGGGGCAACCTCCCTGAAGGATAACCCCAACCGGAACCTACCTTAACCAGTCCCTATAGTGTCCCAAAGAAGTACTGGAAAACGCTGAAATATGGTACATAAAAATAACAAAAAAACAGTACCAGATGATATGAATAGAAAGACACCCACCATACATTAAACACACTAATATATAATATAAATGTATGGTGAAAAGGATAGATGTACAAACTGAAGCACAACCCTGATATCACTATGTACACGCAACACTAGTGCCCCAAATGTCACAAATGGAATATCACCAAGAAATCATATATTCCTGTTCCACAAACAAAAATCTTAAGTTCCCATTCTATCCGACGCGTGTCCCCCATAGAAATATATTGGGTTCATCAGGGATTAAATAACACACTTATAAGGAACTTGGTAACACAACTATGGAACATGTGTCAAAATAGACTGAGAAAGAATATATGCTTACGTCCCTTTAGAGGAAATAACACCGAACAATAATTCCGATAGTGTCAGGTCCAGATGCACAGAAAAGGATCCTATGTGCAGGATAAAGCGTTAGCTGCAGGATGGTATAACTGCACACTTAGCGTTAGCGATAATACGGTTTAAATACCTGTTGATACACAACACCTGTGGGGTGCGAGCGTCAAGCCAGAAGAAAACAATATCCATGTTTCGTTCAATAAAGAGCCAAGATTCAAAAAGCGAAAGAAAAGTGCGATTGCGCGAGAACGTCGTGCAGGTGCGGCGCCCCGGGAAGGGCAGCGTGCCAAGGAAGATATACATCATAAAGCAATATACCTACACAAAGCATGTGTAGTTTATAAATAGAGAGACCACAAAAATGTGATGTCCCTACAGCATTAGCGGGATACCGATAAGTGTGAAATAACCACACAGACGCACGCCTCCTATGTTAAACTATATCATGGATTCCTTAATGTACCGATGCCATAAAAGTAAGAGACATATTCAATAAAGGCCAACATGTTGATAACCTTAAATAAAAGGACCTCACAAACAAAAGCTATAAGGTTGTGCAGAGAAAAAAAAAAAAAAAACAGTTACGAAGTTACGGTAGGTAAATAAATACTTCTAAATAGAAATAGATACGAACTGAATAAGCATGATGATAATATTAACACCTTGTAATGATGAAAAGATATAAGGAATCAAATAAACGACGTAATAAGAAGGGACTCATTAAGGCCATTGGGAAAAAGTGTTTTTAAACGTAAGATCCAATTGGCTACTCTTTGGAGAATTTTTCTCTCAAAAGTCCCCCTTCTGAGTTGACGGAAGAACCACTTCAACCACGGAAAAGGAGATGGACAAAGGGTTGTCTTTGTGTTCGTGTTCATGTGTCTAGCTACAGGGGTCTCCCGGTTATTTTTGATGTTTCCGATGTGTTCGAGGACCCTATGCCTAAATTCACATGTCGTCTTGCCTACATACATAAGCAGGCAATTACATGTAGCCTGATAAATCACCCCTTTAGTTTTGCAGTTAGCATACCCCAACATCTTAAAGGATTTGCTCGAATGTAAATTGGTCACTGCTTTCGAAACAGAAACGTATTGGCAGGCTTTGCATGCCCCACATTTAAAGGTTCCTACCACTTTACTCTGAAGCCACATGGTATTTGGAGTGGGAGGAACAAAGTGGCTCCGAACTAGGAGGGCCCCGATTTTTTTTTTGCCCCTCCTAAAGGCGATGATGGGATGGATATCAACAAACTCAGCTAAAATAGGGTCTTGTAACAGAAGAGGTCAAAAATTGGATATGATTTGTTTTATCTGAAAAGAAGCATTGTCAAACGTACCTATGATCCTCACTCTTTCAGTTGTGGATTGCTTCTTTTGTTTCTGTAACAGAGTAGTACGTTCGGCTGTACGAGCTAACTGGTAGGCTTGATTCGTGAAAAACTGATGTAAATCTTAGACCAATAGCATTCATATTTAACTGATCAACAAACCGATGGAATTCCAAAGGAGAACTTGTCCATAAAATCAGAATATCATCGATGTAACGTCCACAATAGAGGATATGTTCTTGTGCCCTCTGATATCGTTATGAGAATACAATGGTATGCTCCCACCAGCCCAGGAAGAGATTAGCATATGAGGGAACATAAGGGCTTCCCATAACCATCCCCCTGAGCTGGTGGTAATACTGTACATGGAATAAAAAGAAATTGTGTGTAAGTATGAACTGTAGGAGTCTCCACACAAAAGCCCCATGTGCTTGTAAAAAATTACTGCGGGAATTTAAGAAGCACCGAATAGCTTCCAATCCAGCATCATGCGGTATGGAGCTATACAAGGCTTCAACGTCGATGCTGCAAAGCCAAGTGTTAGAGTTGGTCATTAACCCATCTATTTTTAACAACAAATTGGTGGTATCCCTGATGTAAGAGGGTAAAGAGGTAACCAAAGGTGATAAAATATCACCAATGTAAAGGCTGGCGTTTTGTGTCAGGTTATTGATCCCAGAAACGATGGGTCTGCATTTTAAAGGGTTAAGTCCCTTATGGACTTTAGGTATTCCATAAAAGGTCACAATTTGAGGGGCTACAGGTAACATAAATGCAAACTCCTTTTTATGAATTTATTCAGCCCCCAAAGCCTTCCGTAAGATGGTCTCTAGTTCCTCTTTATAACGGATTGTTGGATCTGAAGGTAAAATATTCTTATACCCCGATTTGTCATTTAGGATGGAAAGACACATGTTTTTATAGCCATCATGATTTTGTATAACGATGTTACCTCCCTTATCCGAAGATTTAATTACGAGCGGAAACACAAACCATTCGTTAAAGATCTGACAGAATTTAGAGAGGACTGCATGTATTCTAACCTTTTTCGATCCCCTAGAGGGTTTGAGACAGAACCCTCTTCGTCAGACACTGATTTGTCTGATAGTGACTCAAGAAGAACCAATAGAGAGTTTAATAGGTCCCCGTATCGCACAAGATATCAATCATATAATAGTACACAATGGATCCCAAAGAAAAAACAGAAAAGAGTAAACAAAAAACAGATCATCTCTGTCAATGGTTCATCTGGGTCTGCATCTGTGCCTGTATCTCAGTCCCAACCTGCTGTCCAGCAAGAAGTAACTGACAGCAGAGATATGACAAGTCCCTCTTTTATAGAGAGGATCCTTCAAACCAGTTAATTCCCTGTGAATCTGGTTTTATACATGCCAACAAGATCCTTAATCTATCAAGTAGAGTGTTAACTCCTCGTGAAGTGTGTGTCCTGAATAAAGGTTTGTCGTTTGTACCTAACACTCCATTCAGTGCATTTAATTGGGTTAAGGATATCCACTTATTTGCAAGGAATTTAAAATAGAGAAAATTCTTCAAATTATATCAAGATGGACAATGTTTGGAGATGGGTATTGACTAGAGATGGGCGAATTGATTCTAACGAAGTGGAATGCGTTTAGAATTTCAGGAAAAATTTCCCGGGTTCTGAACAATGGGAATTTTGGGGGGGACTTCGGAGTAAAACGAAGTGTGCTTTTAATTGATAAAAGGGCCCTGGGGAGCCCCTTTTGGGTTAATGGGGGAAAAAGAAAACTCGGGGAAAGGAAGAAGGGGCCATAGCCTGCATACATGGTGGGGGTTGGAACCCCAATCAGGGACCGGCGGGTTTCCTGGGGAAGCCACCCCCCCTTATATAAGCCCGGGGCGGGGAACACTGGGTAAATTACCGCTCTCACTGTACTGATGGGGGGAAAGGGGTGTTTTGCCACGGTGATTGTTAGAAAAAAATGTTTTTTTTTTATCCCAGCGTTTTTTGGGGCTGTTAAAGCTTGTCTCAGAGACGGTTTCTTTTAAACGTTCTATTTCTAATTTTTTGGGTTTTTTGGGGAAAACCCCAGTGTGGGCCCATGCAGCTGCATATCCCTTTTAAAAATCCTATTGCTAAACAGACTTTGGGAATACCCAAAAGGGGATCTAAGCCGTTAGGGTTGTATTTTTTTAAAAGGGAAAACGGGCGTTTTTTCCCAATTTAAAAATAAAATTTAAAAATTTTTTGGCCCCGGCTCAATTCTTTGGCGAAATTTTTTAAAATCCGGGGGGGTTAAAATTAAAAGCTTTGTTTTTTCTGTTGGGTGGACTCCAAAAAAACCCTTTCTTTTTTCACCCCCAAAAAATATATACATTTTTCCTGTAGCCTTTTTCACAAGCAAAGGTTTAAATTTAAAAATTTTTAAAATCTTTTGGGTTGTTTTTGGGGCGAAAAAAAAACCGAAATTTTTTAAACACGAAACCCAAAGTCCTAGTTTGTGGTGCTAAAATTCTTTTGCAAAATTTTACATCCGGGGGTTTAAATTTTAAGCGTTATTATTCAGCGGGTGGTTTTGACCCCAAGGGAAACCGTTTTTTCCCCGGGCCAAAATATATACTTTTTTTTCCTGTTGCCTAATTCACAAGCAAAGGTTATTTACTTTTTTTAATCTTGCTTTTGTGGCGTAAAAAAAAACACCGATTGTAACTGTCCCAAAGCTAGTAGTTTGGG
The DNA here is from genome assembly GCA_025379985.1 of Phyllomedusa bahiana. NCBI lineage: Eukaryota > Metazoa > Chordata > Amphibia > Anura > Hylidae > Phyllomedusa > Phyllomedusa bahiana. The sequence continues at coordinate 35,089 of JAODAL010031936.1, read as the reverse complement.
GTTGGCAATTTTTTGGCGCAATTTAAATCCAGGGCTTTTTAGCGTTGTTTTTTCAGCTGTGGTGACTCCAAGAAACCGTCATTTTCACCCAAAATTTAACCCCGGGTAGCCTAATTCACAACCCAAAGGGTTTAAATTTTAAAATTTTTTCCTTTTTTTGTGTGGCGAAAAAGGTACCGCATTTTTAAACGCTAAAAAACCCCCTAGTAGTTTGTGTGGGGCCAATTTTTAGGAAAATTTCCATCCGGGGGTTTAATTAAGCATTGTTATTCAGTGTGGTGACTCCAAAAAACCCGCAATCTTCCCCCCCAAAATATTTTACTTTTTTCCTGTAGCCTAAAAAAAGGGCAAAGGCTTTTAAAATTTTTAAATTCTCTTGTTGGTTGTTGGCTTTAAAAAAAACACCGCATTGAAAACACGCTCCCAAAGCTAGTAGTTTTTTGGTGGCTAAATTTCCCTTGGCGCAATTTACACCCGGGGGTTAACTAAGTATTTTTTTTCAGTTGCCCCTGGGGTTAAAAAAAAAACTTTCTTTTTCACCCCCCAAAGAAATTCTGTGGGCAAAAATTTATACCCCCGGAGGGTTAATTACCCTTTACATTCATTTAAAAAAAATACACAGATTTTTTTTAAACGGCACTTTACAAGTCAATTTTTTGGGGGGCCCATTTGTGGGGCCCTTTTTCCAAAGGGGGTTACCCAAGCTTTTAGTGGGTTTCATTTGGAGCCCGAAAACAAGGTGTATATTTTTTATACAGTTTATTTTAAATAAAAAACAGTGTCTTTTACATTTTAGAACAAACAGTTTTTGAAAGGAACCGGGAGAGGTGGCAGGCTCTTCGCCTGCAAGGGGAAAGAGGCAAAAATTTATTTTGGCAGGCCCCCCCAGGTCGCGCCCCAGCAAGGGGACGTGCAGAGGGGCCCACTGGGTTGAGGCCACAAATTGGCCGCTGTCATCTAACGGCTGTGTCTGATAGAACCCCAAAGGGTTTTGATTGGGTTTGGATAGGTCCCCCCAATTCCCTTTCCCGGGATGCCCTCTGCCCAAACCCCCAGCCAAGAGTCGGGGGGAAGGGTTCAGAAAAAAAAACCCTTGGGTTGGTTTCAGGGCCCCGGGAGGGGGTCAGGGGGGCCCTCCCCTGTCCCAAACCCGCCTCTGCCCCATCCGGTTCCCTCAGCCAGAATCTACTATGTGGTCTGGGTCAGGGGCCACTATATAGCGGGAAATAAAACCAAATTTGGGAGGGCTTTTCGGGGCGGGTATTTGGGCAGCAAAGGGAAATGGGGCCCAAAAATCCCCTGCTTCTTGCGTAGGCGGCAAAGTTTTAGATGTTGAGAGTGGTGGGAGGTCATGTTGTGAGGGGTCAGCCTCGCTAAACCCGGAAAGGGAGGGGGAAAAGCAGTAACGATTTAAACACCAAAATTTATGATGAAGTAGCCGCCCCAAATTGGGGGGGCCGGGGGGAGGGAAAGGGCTTCTTCATTTGTCAGGGAAGGGAAATGGGCGGGCAGCGCGGTCAGGCCCGCGGCCCCCAGCCAAGGGAAGTGGGTCATGTTTAACCCTGAGTCAGCAGGATTGCGCAGGGTGGGTGGGGAGCCAAACGGGGCACGGGGTAAAAAAACCCGCTTCGGGAGGTACAAAGAAAGTAGCGGCACCCCCGGGGGGTAGCGAAGGGGACGGCGGCCCGTACTTTTGTTGTGCGGGGGTGTTTGGCGGGTTAAAAAAACCCAAAACTCGGCGGGTTTTTGGCAAATTTTTGCTAAGGGCACCGGGGGAGCCCAATATGGGTTAGTTGAATTGTAAACAGAAAGTGAAAAAAGGGGGGGGCCCCGGGAGCAAAGTTGGGGCCCCCGGTCGTGCGTCAAAAACATTTCGCGGTTTACCACCGGTGGGGTGGGAGAAAACCCTGGCTCAAAATGTGGTGGGGCCATCCTTGCCGCCCCCACAAACAAAAAAAACCAGCAGCAGCGGCCCCGTGGCACGCATGCCCCTTGCAAACCAGGGTCCGGCTCCACCCCCCTCTGGGGAAGGAAGCTGTTTTCTTTGACATTCCCCTCTCCCAGTTTTAGATGCTCCTGCTCCTCGAAATTCATTTGGGGCCCGCGTGTTAAACGAGGCGATTGCAAAAAAAGAAAAACATTTTGCGTCCAAAAAATCCTTTAAGGGCAGCAGTGACCGTGTCCTGTCCAAGGGTTTTTGGTACTGCAGTTTTTTTTCCCCCCCTTTCCAAATGGTGGGGCTCTTTCACCGATCAGGAAATAAAGGCTTGTGCGGCCCAGATGGAGAGGGGCCAAAACCGTAATTTCTTTTCCAAAAAAAGGGCCCGGGGGCCCGGGACTTCATAAAAAAGGGAGGAAAAAAGAAGGTGGGGCCAGTCCTTTTAGCTTATCGGTTTGTTTTCCAAAAGGGGCACGGCAGCCCCCGGAAGTCTGGAGCTGTAAAAATACGGGGAGGGCCCGTACATTCCTTTACGGCCCCCCCCCGGGAGGGAAAGTGTTTTCCCGGGCCCCGGGACACCAACAAAATTGGGGCAGGAGACGCCGTTTTTCCTTTCCCCTTGTTTAAACCCGCGGCTCCTGCGGCCCAAAAGTCCGCCTCCCCCCACCTCCCCCACCCTCTCAGGGCCCCCACAAGTTTCTGCCCCCTCATTCCACATGTGTTGGGCACAGCGGTTTTTCACGAGTTCTACCCCCTGGCTTTTCCTCGGCGAACGGGAAATCACACAGGGGAGGAAAACTGTCCGGTAATTTTCGGCAAGAAAATTTGTGGGGGGGGCCTTTTTCGCGCCAACTGCAAAAAAACCCGGGAACCCCCTGGTGGGGGGAAAAAACCCTGGTGTTCCCCCGCTTGCACCGAGGGGGGATGGTCCCTTTCGCCCTGCCCTGGACGCCCCGTTTTTTAAACTGGGTTTTGAAAAGGTTCCCCGAAGCTTCCCCCCGATCTTCAAAAAGCTCTTGAAAATGGCCAGGAAATGTGCATGGGACTTCAAACCATTTCCCACAAAACGGCCCCCCTCCCCCGGTTGGGGAGCGGCAGAACGGCCCCCCCCCAACACACTTTGAAAATTTCGATTTTTTCAAAACCCTTGGAATTTTCCAACCCGCACATGTTGGAGGGAAATGGTTTTGAAACAGAGAAAGGCCATTTAAAGATTTTTTGATGGGTTTTTGGGGAAAAGGAGTTTTCCCCTTTTGTAACTTTGATGTCCGGGCCCGTGGCAGTCATGGTGGGGCACCTTTCCCTTTTTTTTGAGGGGCCCTTCGGGGAGGCCACTTTTTTTTCAGTCGCCAAGGGCTACGGGGAATAACGTCATCCCCGGCTTCATTTTCCCGGAAAAAGATGTGAAAAAAAATTTTCTGGGCCGGGGATGGGCCCTGGCCCGGGTTTAAATTTTGTGGGCCCCGAGTCCGGTGGGGGGTTTTAAATGGAGGAGGAGGAGGAAAGGGCAAATTGGGGGCAGAAGCATTGTCTGGTGAAATGAGTGGATTTTCTACCCATGTGACAATAGAGGAGGAGCAGGAGCAGCTGGAGGAGGTAGATGGAGATGAGGAAGACCAGGCAGATGACCCGCAAGCACCGTGGCAGTATACAGTGGAGATGGAGGCAGGGAGCCCCTCGGAGTCACTTGTGCAGATGGCCCGCAGCATGCTGATTTGCCTGGCTAGTGACAGCCGAATAGTCACCATCCGGCAGAGGGATGACTTCTGGCTCTCCACCCAATTGGACCCTTGCTACCAGTCCAAAATTGGAGCCTTTTTCCCTGCTATTGAGAGGGAGGACAAACTCAAATACTATAGGGAAATACTCCATAGTCAGTTGGCCGCTGCCTATGTGCGGCATCGTCCCTCCTCTGACAGGTCTAACCGTGGGGGTTCCTCAGCGATCACGTACTACTGTCGCGGCTGCCGTGGGAAGGTGGGGGGGTCAGAGCAGTACCAGCTCCATCAGCAGCAACCTAAGTCTGGAGTCACTGATGAGCAGCTTCCTACACCCGCCTAGTGAGGGGGGAAGCCGCCAGCAGCAGCAAAGCGGGCCCCTGGAGCAGACCCTGAACCAACGGGTTTGGGGGGCCTATTTGAAAGCCCCTCTGCCACCCCAGTTAGAAATCCGCTGGACCCCGGGCAGCCAAACGGGAGGTGGTGGCCGCAACTTGCCGATTTTTTGCAGGGGAAAGAAAGCTGTCCTCCCCGCGGCCAGTATTTGGAGGGGGCATCAGAGCGGGTTTTAAAAGTGCGGCGGGGGGGGGGTCTTTTACCCCAAAGGAGAACCCCTGCCACGGGAAAAAGGCAAAAACTGGCCCTTTTGTAAAGGGATGAATCAGGCGTAGATGGGCCCCGTTTTCCCCCCCACCAATGCCTTGGGAGCGGGACAACATAAACCCATGACCCCCTCCCCCCAAAATTTGTGAAAAAATGATTTCTGGGTTCAAAATCCCTTTCCCTTTCACCCAATTTATTCTGAATGCCGCCACCCGCCAAAGGGCCACCCATCTGCTGACAGTTTCCTCCACCCCACCAACCACCCTTTAAACCAAAGGGAGGGGTTATTGCCCCCCCCACCCCACACTTTTTCCCATTGTCCCATTTTAAAGGACCTAAAGCTGCTGCGCTGTTGTTGGTCCCATGACATCCACACTGTGCCCTTTTTTCCCAAATCTCTGACCAAATTTCCCTGTTTGGTTGCCGTAAACCTACAAAACTGTTTTCATTGTGCCCCCCCTGTTCTGACCTCTTTGCTGGGGGCCTGTGGTGTTTGCCGTGACCTCCCACACCCCTGCCCCATTGTGCCCTAGGGGGCCTTTTCCCTTTTTTTCCCACCCCCAGAATGTCATTGTGCCCTGCCTGCCCTCATGCTCCCTGCTGTGGCTGCGGGCCCTTTGGACCTCCACACTGGTCATTGTCCCACTCTGGGGGCCCTTTACCCCTGTTTTTGCCACCCAGAATTTTCTTTTGTCCCACTCCCGGGACCTCATGCTGCTGCTGTGGCTGCTGTTTTGTGACCTCCCAACCTGTGTCATTGTCCCACTCTGGGGCCCTACTCTTTTTTTTTTTGCCACCCCAGAATTCTTTGGGCCCACTCCCTGACCTCATGCTCCCTGCTGTGGCTGTCCCCCGTAAACCCCCAAACCCCTGTCTTTGGTTGCCACTGCCTGACCTCATGCTGCTGCTGTGATGCTGCCGTGACCTCCACACTGTGTCATTTTTTCCCACTCTGGGGGCCAAAACTCCTTTTTTTTCCACCTCCAAAAAGTAAATTGTCCCACTGCCTAAACCCATCCCTTGCTGTTTTTTTTTTTGGCGGGCATGCCAGTGCCCTTTCCACACTGTGTCATTGTCCTACCTGGGGCCCCTACTCCTTTTTTTTTTTTGCCACCCCCCAGAATGTCTTTGTCCCACTGCCTGACCCCCTGTTTGCTGCTGGGGTTTTGTTTGCCTTTGACCCCCCACCTGTCTTTGGGTGCCCATGTCTACCTCATTTTTGCTGCTGTGGCTGCTGACGTGCCCTTTCACACTTTGTAAATTTGGCCACTGTCTGACCCCCATTTGCTGCTGTGGCCTAAATGGGGTGCCCTACCCCCTTTTGTCTTTTGTGGCCACGTTTGCCCCTCATGCTGCAGCTTGGCTGCTGCCTTTGCCCTTTCAAAAATTGCTTTGGCCCAAACGGGGTCTGACGTAATCCCTGCTTGGCGCTGGGGGGTAAACCTACACCCCTTGTTTCATTGTGCCACTGCTAAACCCTCATGTGCTGTTTGTGGTGCTGTTGGGACCTACACACTCTGTCATTGTCCCATGTCTGACCTCATGTTGCGCTGTGGCTGATGCCGTGACCCCCCACACCCCTGTATTTTTGCCATTTTTTGGGACCCAGGGCCTGCTGCTTTTGGTGCTCCCGTGACCTCCAAAACGTTTCATTTTTGCCATTCCCTTGGGGGCCTTTTCCTGTTTTTGCCACCTCCCAAATGTCTTTTGGCCATTTTCCCCCCTGACCTCATCCCTGCTGCTTTTGGTGCTCCCTTGTGCCCTTTCCACCGGTTTTCATTTTTTCCTACTCTGGGGGCCTACCCCTGTTTTTTGCCACCTTCCAAATGTATTTGTGCCACTCCCTTTGACCATGCGCTGCTGTGGCTGCTGCCGTGACCCCCCACATTTCGGGGTCATTGTGCCACTGTCTGACCTCATTTGTTTGCTGTGGTTGCTAAACGTGACCTAAAAAATCTGTAAAGGGTCCACGTCTACCCCCCCATGTTGCGGGCTGGGGCCCTGTTTGCTGTGCCCTTACAAAACTTTTTCATTGTGCCACTGTTTGACCCATGCTGCACCTGGGGTGCTGCCGTGCCCCTACACACTGGTCAGGGGTGCCACTGTCTGCCCCTCATGCTCCTGCTGTGGCTGCTCCCCGTGACCTACAAAACTGTGTCATTTTTGCCACGGGCCCGGACCTCATCCCGGGCTGTTGGGGGCTGCTGTTGGGACCTACCCACCTGTCATTTTTCCCACCTGTCGACCCATGCCTGCTTTTTGGTTTGAATTCCGTAAACCTCCCAACTCTGTCATTGTCCCCACTGTTTGCCCTCTTTGCTGTTTGCTGTCCCTGCGCCGTGACCTCCACATTTTTTTCCCCATTGTGCCTTTTCTGTGGCCCCTTATTCCGTTTTTGCCCCCTCCAAATGTCATTGTCCCAAAGGGCCTTTAAACCCCCCAAAAGCTGTGCTGGGGCTGCTGCCGTGCCTCCCACTGGGGTTAAATTGGTTAAAACTCTGTCCCTACCCCTGTTTTTGCCACCTCCGAATGTTTTGTCCCAATGCCTGCCTCTTGCTGCTGTTTTGTGGCGCGCCGTGACCCCCCAACCTCTGTCTTTGTCCACTGTCTGAACCTCATTTTTTCCGGGTGTGGGCGCGACGTGACCTACACACTCTTCTTTGGGGCCAACTGTCTGACCTAAATGTTGCGGCGGGGGCCCTGATCTTTTTGACCAACACACTCGTAAATTGTCCCAAACTGTTTGCCTAAAATGCTGCAGGTGGCTGCTGCCGTGCCCCTTAAACACTGTGTCATTGTCCAAATTTTCTGACCCCCATGCTCCTGTTTTTTTTTTGGGCTGCTCCCCGTGACCAACACACGTGTCATTGGGGCCAAAATTGTCTAAACCCATGCTGCTGCGGGGATGCTTTTGGGGACCTACACACCTGTCTTTGGGTCCCCACTGTTTTTGCCCTTTCATGCTGCTGCTTTTGGTGATCCCGGGGCCCTTACAAAACTCTGTCTTTGTGCCACTTTTTTTGACCTAAAGCTGTTTGCTGTGGTCTGTTTTCCGGGCGTTGACCTCCACACTTTTCTTTGTGCCTTTTCTGGGGCCCTATTCCTGTTTTTTGCCACCTCCAGAATGTCTTTGTGCCACTCCCGACCCTCATCTGGGGCTGTGGCTGCTCCCGGGTGCCCTCCACACTGTGTCATTTTTCCCCAACTCTGTGGTTCTAATTGTTTTTCCCCCACCACCCCCAAAGTTTGTCTTTGGCCACTCCAACCTCATGCTGCTGCTGTGGCGTTTCCGTAAAAATCCACATTTCTGTCTTTTGTGCCACTTTTCTGCCCTCATTCTGTGCTTGGTTTGTTTTGGACGTGACCTAAAACACTCTGTCTTTGTGCCACTGTTTGACCTCATTTGCTGGTGGCTGAGCTGTGCCCTTACAACTCTGTCTTTGGGTGCCACTTTTTGCCCTCATCTGCGTGTGGTTTCCCTTGCCGTGACCTACACACTGTGTCATTGTCCCAAACTGTCCGGGCCCTATGCTGCGGGTTGGGCGCTGTTGGGACCTTACCACTCTGTCATTGTGCCACTTTTCTGCCCCTTTTGCTGCTGCGGGGCTGATCCCGGGTGACCTACACACTCTTCATTTTTGCCACTGTCTGACCTCACCCCCCCTCTGCTGTGGCTGCTGCCCGTGACCTCCCACACTTTTTTTTGTGCCATTCTGTGGCCTTTTCTTTTTTTTTGCCCCCGCCAGAATGTCTTTGTGCCACTTTTCTGCCCTTGCTGCGGGCTCCCCGCCTTTCCCCCCCAAAAACCCCCGTAAATAATGTTGCCACCTGAGCTCTCAGCTTTTTTTTTTCCAGCTTTCTCTGGAAAGACTTTTTCAGGAAACCTTCCCAATTTCAGTTTTTTGGTCAGTTTTGCCCTCTTAAGTGCCCGGGGAATTTTTTATAGTAAAAAAGCGATTCAAAGAGAAAGGGCAGTAGTGGCGTGCCAACAAAACACAATTTTGTTTTGAAGCCCAAAACCCAAGCTCCCTCTCCCCATTAAATTTTAAGGGGATACGTTCTACACACCCTGCACGCTCTGTGCAGCCTAAGGAAATAGTTTGTTTTTTAACGTGATTGGGTTCCCCCGAAGAATTTTTAAATACAAGTTATTTTTTGCCGGGAAAAATTCGGGAAGTAAAAACAAAACAAAATTTCGGGAAATTCGCCCATCTCTAGTATTGACCCATCTGACTATCAAGACGTTCGTCTACTTACTGATTTATTGGAGGAAGGAGAACGAGATCGATCGAAAAAAATTTTTTTTTCAAAAGCTCCGCCCTTTTAAAAAGTACAAAATGCCTCCAATAAATCGAAAATAACAAGGGGAAATTTCGGTCAAGGTTGTTGTGATGCATTTGGTCACCCAGGGGCACAGGGGGGAAAACCCGGGGTTGAAGAGGAACCGTTTCAACCTTTCAAAAGAAGAATACTCTGCCCTTAGAAGCTTGGAGCAAGATTGTTCCCCTCAAAAATTTAAAAATTTTTGGGTAAAGGAAGGGGAACATCATTATAAAAAAAACATGATGACTTAAAAAAAACTTTTGGGCCCTTTTCCCTCCTAAATGAAAATCGGGGGTTAAAAGATGGGAAAAATTGATTCTAAACAAAGTGGACTTTTGTTTAGAATTTTAGGGGAAAAATTCGGTTTTGAACGAAGTCGAAGGTTTTGGGGTAATTCCGGGGAAAGAAGCATGTTTTTAATTGATTTTTAAAGGCCGCAAGCACATGGCATTACATGGGGCAAGGAATCTGGGGAAAGGGAAAAAGGAACATCCCCCAAAGACATGTTTCAGACATTTTAAGCCAATCGAGACCGGCGGGGGGTTTTGTGATGGGCACCCGAAATATTTTAAAACCGGACGCCCAGCTGGGGCTCATACTCCTCTCTCTTGCCGGCCCCCGTAAACCCGCCCCCCAGTAGCTGTAATTCCACAAAAAGAAATAACTTTTATACAGCGGTTTTTGGTGGGGTTTCACAGCTTTTCTCAGGGGGACGGGTTTCTTTCCGTTTTTAATTTTGATTTTTGTGGGTTATTGGAATTTAAGTCCAGGGTTCGTCCCCCAAATTTAGCTTTCAATCATTTTTTAAAGCAAACTGCTCAGTTCTAAACACATTTGAAAAATCCCAAAGGGTTTTTTAAGCCGTTTTTGGGTGGTTTTAAATTTAGTAAAAGGGAAACAGGTTTTTTTTCAATCCCCATACCAAATTTAAATTTTTGGTGCTCATTTCTTTTTTCGCAAAAAATTTTTATCCAAGGGGGTTTAAATTAAAACGTGTTTTTTCTGTTGTTTAAGGGCAGTAAAATAAATGGTTTTTTTCAACCCCAAAAAACCCAAATGTTTCCCAGGTTTATTCCTGTGATAATTTTTTAAAACCAAAGGTTAAATAAGGGGGGTTTTTTTCTTTTTTTAGTTTAGTAAAAAAAACCGTGTTTTTTTTTTTTCGCCCAAAAATTAAAATTTTCCTGGGGATTCCTGTAGCATAAATTTTTATTCCCAAGGTTAATTAAGCGGTTTTTTTTAAATTTTGTAGGCCCGTAAAAAAAAAAGGGGTTTTTTTAAAGCCAAAAGAAAATTTTTCTTCGGTTGGGTTTCCTGTTGCATAAAATTTTTAAACCCAAGGGAAAAAAGGGGGGTTTTTGTTTTTTTTAGTCAGTTAAAAAAAAACCCTGTTTTTTAAAAAAACCAAAAAACGGAAAATTTTTTCCCGTTTGATTTAAATTTTATCCGGAAGGTTAATTTTAAACCCTGTTTCGCTTTTGTTGTCATTTAAAATTAAAAGGTGTTTTTCAAACGGGCCCAAAAATGAAATTTTTCCTGGGGGATTCCTATAGCATAAATTTTTACCAAAGGTTTTAAATTAAAATGTGTTTCTGCTTTTTTTTAAATAAAATAAAAGAAACAGCGTTTTTTAAAAAGCCAAAACATGAGTTAATTTTTTTCTGCTCAAAAACTTTTCCCAAATTTTTATCCAAAAGGGGTTTCCAAGCCTGTTAGGGGGGTTTTATTTTTGGGGCAAAATACAGGGTGGTTTTTAACATAAAAAAAGTTTTCTTTAAATTTTTTCAAGAGTCTGTACCCCCTTTTTTTAACAACCGTATGCAACAGAGAAAGGGGGCAGGGGTCTTTACAAAGGGGATGGCCGTTGGGACAAAAATTCCTGGGGTCAGGCACAGGTCGAAAATACAGTAAGGGGGTTTCGCCAGCAAAGGGGCACCGGGGGAGGCCCAGAACTGCCGGTTTTTATCTAGGGGGGCCTTTTTGTTTTTTGACCAAAAAACCCCCTTGGGTTTTTGATTGGTTTTACTCCAAAAAGGCAAATAACAGCCCTTTTCAAAAAAAATTTTAGAACAGAAGGGGGCCAGTCCCTTTATTATCGGTTTGGGGTTCCCCAAGGGGCACCCGGGAGCGCAGAAAGTTTTGGGGGCTGTAAAAATACCCGGTCAAAGGGCCAGTAAAATGGGCCCTTTAAAAACCCCCTAGGTGAATGGCTTCCCGCCCACCACACCCAACCAAATTGGACAGGAAGGGCGCCGTTTCTCCTCCCCGTTGTTTAAACTCCGACTCCGCACCAAAGTCCGCCCTTTCCTCCTCCTCCTCCACCACCACCATCTCAGCCTCCACAAGTGCTGCTCCATCATACCACATGTGTAGGGCACAGCGGTGTCACGCAGTTCTACACCTGGCTTGCCTCGGCGAGCGAAGTCACACAGGGGAGGAACTGCTCCGCGTCATGCAGCAAGAAATCGATGTGTGGCTTTCTCCGCGCCACCTGCAAATTGGGACCATGGTGACGGATAATGGAAAGAACATGGTGTCCGCGCTGCACCGAGGAGGGATGGTCCATGCGCCCTGCATGGCGCACGTGTTCAATCTGGTTGTGAAAAGGTTCCTTAAAGGGGTTGTCTCGCTACAATGATTGGGTTTTAATTTAAAGATCTTTAAAAAACAAGCAGCTTTGCAATATATGTTCATTACAAATGTCCTACTGATTTTGAGCTAGCCCTGTTAGTATTACTACATCAGCTTCTCAAATCTCTATAGTAGCCTACCTGTTGATCCTTATCTTACTGGCTGTCAGGTCTGAATGACTCATCACCTTTGAAGACAGGTCAGAGCAGAGAGCCCCTCCCGCACAGAATGCTTCTGGAGTGGAAGGAGGGGGAGGGAGGACTCTGGCATCTGTGTCCATGCAGCCTGGATTAACCCTGTGTGTCCCTGCTTCCTCCTGCTCTCTACACAGATAGATGTGACAGCAGTGACCCTGTCTGTTACTATAATCATGATGTGTCTTTGGAACTGTGACTATACTAATGCTATACAGATCAGGCATGTGAATACTTTATGCTCTCCTGTATTAGTGAGACATCCTGAGTATAGTAACACTTCCCTTGTTGTTGCTGGAGATGTGGAGACTTGTAAGCTAAGCAGGGGATATAGGAACACATGCATCCCCTCTGCTCTATTAGCATACACAGCAGCTTCACAGACCTCTCTACACTCATAGATCAGCCCTCTCCTGTAACAGACCTAGGAAGGCACACACCGGGTGAACTCTGAGAGCAAACCCCCTCCCCCCCCCCCTGTATAGAAGTTACGTAGCTGCCTGTGTGCTGATGGGAGGGGGAGAGGGAGCAGAAGAGACAGACCAAGAAGCACGCCCCTCAGTTCAACTTACCAGGGACACTGACAGGCTGAAAGCTCGTAATGAGACAACTCCTTTAAGTCTTCCACGAATCTTCAGAAGATTCTGAAAATGGCCAGGAAACTGTGCATGCACTTCATCCATTCCTACAAAGCCAGGCACACCCTCCTCGAGTTGCAGCGGCAGAACGGCCTCCCCTAACACACGATGATATGCGATGTTTCCACCCGTTGGAATTCGAGCCTGCACATGTTGGACCGACTGTTTGAACAGAGAAAGGCCATTAATGATTTTTTGATGATCCAGGTGGAAAGGAGTACTCCCCTGTGTAACTTTGATGTCAGCCAGTGGCAGCTCATGCGTGACACCTGCCATTTGAGGAGGCCATGTTATTTGTCAGTCGCCAGGACTACGGGATGAATAACGTCATTCCATTGCTTCATGTCCTGGAACAGATGCTGAAAAATCTGTCTGGGCAGGGGACTGGAGACGTGGTGACTACATCTCGTGGCCACATGAGTCCGTTGGGGACTGAACTGGAGGAGGAGGATGAGGAGGACATTGGAGCACAAGCATTGTCTGATGAAATTAGTGGTTTTTCTACCCAAGTGACAGGAGCGGAGGAGCAGGAACAGCTGGAGGAGGTAGATGGAGATGAGGAAGACGAGACAGATGACCCGTAAGCACCATGGCAGTATACAGTGGAGATTGAGGAAGGGAGTCCCTCAGAGTCACTTGTGCAGATGGCCCGCAGCATGCTGATTTGCCTGGCTAGTGACAGCCGAATAGTCACCATCCGGCAGAGGGATGACTTCTGGCTCTCCACCTTATTGGACCCTCGCTACCGGTCCAAAATGGAAGCCTTTTTCCCAGCTGCTGAGAGGGAGGACAAACTTAAATACTATAGAGAAATCCTCTGTAGTTAGTTGGCCGCTGCCTATGTGCGGCATCGTCTATCCTCTGACAGGTCTGACCGGGGAGTTCCTCAGCGCTCACGTACCACTGCACGGCTGCTGTGGGAAGGTGTGGGGGGGGGGGGGGTAGGAGCAGTACCAGCTCCAGCCGCAGCAACCGAAGTCTGGAATCCCTGATGAGCAGCTTCCTTCACCCACCTAGTGAGGAGGGCACTCACCAGCAGCAGCAGAAGGACCTGGAGCAGACCCTGAACCAACAGGTGGTGGCCTACTTGGACAGCACTCTGCCACCCCAGTTAGAAGATCCGCTGGACTACTGGGCAGCCAAACTGGATGTGTGGCCGCAACTTGCCGAGTTTGCAGTGGAGAAGCTGTCCTGCCCGGCCAGTAGTGTGGCATCAGTGCGGGTGTTCAGTGCGGCAGGGGCCATTGTTACCCCAAGGAGAACCTGCTTATCCACGGGAAATGTGGAACGACTGACCTTTGTCAAGATGAATCAGGCATGGATCGGCCAGGATTTCCACACACCAATGCCTTAGGTGTCAGATTACATCAGCCATGACGCCTCACCCAAACTTTGAGAAATGAGTCTGGGTTCAAACTACCTGCCTCAGCCACTATTCTGATGCCGCCACCTGCCTGATGCCACACATCTGCTGCCAGTTTCTCCATCTGCCTACCACAATCTTTAACAGGGACTGTAATTCCCACCCAACTCCACATTCTGTCATTGTGCCACTCTATGACCTCATGCTGCTGCTGCTGTTGCTGGTGCCGTGACCTACACACTGTGTCATTGTGCCACTCTCTTACCTCATGCTGCTGCTGCTGTTGTTGCTGCTGCGGTCACCTCCACACCCTGTCATTGTGCCACTATCTGACCTCATGCTGCTGCTGATGCTGCTGCCGTGACCTCAACACTGTGTGATTTTGCCACTCTCTGACCTCATGCTGTTGCTCCTGCCGTCACCTCCACACTGTCGTTGTGCCACTCTGTGGCCTACTCCTGTTTTTGCCACCTCCAGAATTTGTCACTGTGCCACTGTCTGACCTCATGCTGCTGTTGTGTCTGCTGCCGTGACCTACATACTCTGTCATTGTGCCACTCTCTGACCTCATGCTGCTGCTGCTGTTGTTGCTGCTGCAGTAACCTCCACAACCTGTCATTGTGCCACTCTCTGACCTCATGTTGCTGCCGTGACCTACACACTGTGTCATTGTGCCACTCTCTGACCTCATTCTGCTGCTGTTGCTCCTGCCGTCACCTCCACACTCTGTCATTGTGTCACTCTGTGGCCTACTCCTGTTTTTGCCACCTCCAGAATTTGTCATTGTGCCACTCTCTGACCTCATGCTGCTGCTGTTGATGACGTCATCTCCACACTGTGTGACACTTTGTGGCACTTTGTGGGCTCCTGGTGTTGCTGCCACCTCCAGAATTTGTCATTGTGCCACTATGTGGCCTACTCATGCTGATGCCAAGTGACCGCTGTCTCACTGGAACACACTGTGGTTTCCTAATGCTGTTTCCACCCTCCACCATTCTATGACGTTGCCACTATGTTTGGTTTTCCCCTTCTTTTCACCTGTGAGAAGGAATGGGAAGGATCAGGATTGTCTAGCCAAAAGCAGGAGTGGATACAGAATACAGAAGACATGCAAATATCCCATTTACTGGTCATCTCTGTTTTGGATCAATTCCTGTTTGTTTTTGGCCTTAGCAATACTGATGGATTATTTACCGATTGAAAGCGGACACTGACGGATGAAAGCAAGGGCAAAATGATGATTGAGACCTCAACGCAAAATTACTGCCGACACCCTCTCCACTCATTCGGGGGGGCCTCTACATGTATCAGTGTTTAACAGAACAGGTTCTGTCATATTCTGTAACGGTTTAAAGCTCTGGCCTCATGGAGGGACCCCTGCTTTGACGTCCCCTTACTGTGCTGCGATCTGTGGCGGCTCCGGTAACCTACTACTGCGTTCTTTGACGCTATGGTAGGATCTTAGCCCTCAGCTTGTTTTTTTCCAGCTGGCGCTGCCGTGACTTTATCAGGCTGCATTCCCACTTCAGTTTTTTGGTCAGTTTTGCCCCTGTAAGTGCACAGGGAATTTTAGAGTGAAGCGATTCTAAGAGTGGCGGCAGTCATGTGCGTGTCATACTATAACACAGCATTGTATGAAGACCAAACCAAGCCTCCTCTGCATATTTAAGCATGGCACAATGTTCTACAGCACCCTACAGGCTCTGTGCAGCCAGGAAAGAGCTGTTTTAACACGATTCGTCCCAAAGTAATTCGGGACAAAATGGATTTTGTCAGAAAATTTGGCGAAGTCGGCGAACCGAATTTTTGAGAAATTCGTCCATCTCTAATCGGGGAATAATATTTTACCTTCGGATCCATCGATCCGTTATAAAGAGGAACTAGAGACCATCTTACGGGAGGCTTTGGGGGCTGAATTGATTGATAAAAAGGAGTTTGCATTTATTTTACCTGTAGCCCCTCAAATTGCGACCTTTTATGGCAGGGGTCCTCAAACTTTTTAAACCAGGGGCCGGTTCATGGTCCCTCAGACCATTGGAGGGCCGGAATATAGTTTAAAAAAAAAATTTTTCTTTGTGGGTCGATACAATTACAGCGATACCCAATTTACATAGTTTATGTTGAAGTGCTTTTTTTAAAAAAAAAGGAAAGTGTTTTTATTGTGTAAAACAATATTTACGCATCGCTAACTTCTAATAGCCATAACTTTTTTATTTTTCTGTATAGAGAGCTGTGTAAGGACTTTTTTTTGCGGGATGAACTGACGTTTTACTTGGTGTCACATTGGCATTTATATGGCTTTTTGTTCGCTTTTTATTCCATTATTATTTTTTCCGTGCTGAGGGATGAACAAAAAACGCAATTCTGTGATTTTTTTTTTTTTTACGGCGTTCACCGTGAAGGTTAAAGAACATGACAGATTTATAGGGCAGGTTGTTACATATGTGGCAATACCGAATATGCGTACTTTATTTTTGGATCTTTTTTCGGGCGATGGGTGTTTGTAAAGGGGAAAAGGGCGATGTAGGTGTTTTTATGTTATGTGTTTCACTTTTTTTTTTTTTTTTTACTTTTTCACTTTTCCTCGTAGTGGATTTGCATCGGTATATGCAGCATTGCTGGTCACTCACATGACAACATTTGTAGAATTCCCAATGCTGACCACATTTGTTATAGATTCCAGCTCTCCCAGATGACAAGTGTGCTTAGCAATAATCAGGGATGGGTGCCAGGAATAGATCACCGCCAAACTAGAGAAACTTGTCATCTGGGAAAACTGTGTGGAATCTATAACAAATGTGTCCGACATTGGGAGCTCTACTAAGGTCTTCACCCAGCTTTCCCAGGCCCCTGAAAAGCTAAGCAAGAAACAGGGACTGGGAAAGCACATTACAATCCATAATAATTATAGGGCTTCTAAAAAAGTGGTCACCTCTGTCCGACCAGGTTGGCTCCTGTCTCATGGCGGTCCTGACTCGGTGGGGAAACCGGGGGAGCTCCTGCCCTGGCACTCCTGGGGAGAGGGGCTCCTGCCCTGGCACTCCTGGGGAGAGGGGCTCCTGCCCTGGCACTCCTGGGGAGGGTGGCTCCTGCCCTGGCACTCTTGGGGCTGGGGGGCTCCTGCCATGGCACTCTTGGGGCAGGGGGGCTCCTGCCCTGGCACTCCTGGGGCTGGGGGGCTCCTGCCATGGCACTCCTGGGGCTGGGGGGCTACTGCCCTGCCACTCCTGGGGCTGGGGGGATTCTGCCCTAGCACTCCTGGGGAGAGGGACTCCTGCCCTGGCACACCTGGGGCTGGGGCTTCTGCCCTGGATCTCCTGGGGAGGGGGGCTCCTGCCCTGGCACTCATGGGGCTGGGGAGCTTCTGCCCTGGCACTCCTGGGGCTGGAGGGCTTCTGCCCTGGCACTCCTGGGGCTGGGGGGCTTCTGCCCTGACACTCCTGGGGCTGGGGGGCTCCTGCCATGACACTCCTGGGGCTGGGGGGGCTTCTGCCCTGACACTCCTGGAGCGGGAACGCTGAGGACTGACGTCGCATCCTGTGTCAGACCTCAGGAAGTCAGCCTCAGTGACGCGAGTGCGGACTGTGTGTGGGAGGGGGAGAGGGGTAGGCGGGCACTCTGCAAAGGACGGGAGGTGCCTGAGTGACGGAGGGCAGACACTCCACCCACTCACTCATTCACAGGTACCTCACATATATTGTAAGTGTCCACCCTCTGTCACTCAGGCACCTCCCATCCTCTTTAGAGTGCCCGTCCCCACCCCATTCCACCTAAGCTGGCCCCTGCCGTTGCGCTGTTCTCGATGGCCCTCACGTCACCCATCCCCGCCCATGGCACCTCCCGCTGCCGCCACTCCCCGATACCTTACTGCACAGCACACCTACATTGGCAGTGGATGGCGGCAGCGGGCCGGATAAAAGTCCTCGGCGGGCCGCATGCGGCCCGCGGGCCGTAGTGTGAGGACCCCTGTTTTATGGACTACCCAAAGTCCATAAGGGACTTAACCCTTTAAAATGCAGACCCATCGTTTCTGGGATCAATAACCTTATACAAAACACCAGCCTTTACATTGATGATATTTTATCACCTTTGGTTAGCTCTTTACCCTCTTACATCAGGGATACCACCGATTTGTTGTTAAAAATGGGTGGGTTAATGACCAACTCTAACACCTTGCTTTGCAGCATCGACATTGAAGCCTTGTACAGCTCCATACCGCATGATGCTGGATTAGAAGCTATTCAGTTCTTCTTAAATTCCTGCAGTCATTTTTTACAAGCACATGAGGCTTTTGTGTTGAGACTCCTACAGTTCATACTTACACATAATTTCTTTTTATTCGCTGGACGGTATTACCACCAGCTCATGGGGATGGCTATGGGGAGCCCTTGTGCTCCCTCATATGCTAATCTCTTCCTGGGCTGGTGGGAGCATACCATTCTATTCTCGGAATGATATCAGAGGGCACAAGAACATACAGTATCCTCTATTGGGGACGTTACATCAATGATTTTCTGATTCTTTGGACAGGTTCTCCCTTGGAATTCCATCAGTTTGTTGATCAGTTAAATATTAATGCTATTGGTCTAAGATTTACATCAGTTATTCACAAATCAGAATTGGAATTTTTGGATATTGTGATCTCAAAGGGGCGTGGAGGCCGGTTGGAAACCTCTTTACATCGTAAACCTACGGCAGGCAATAGTCTGTTACGGTGGGATAGCTTCCACCCCTTGCCCCTTCGTCGAGGTATAACTAAGGGGTTTGGGTTTATACCCGGGGGCCCCGAAAGAAATTGTTCGCCCTTTTATCCTCTTTTAAATTGGGAAGCGGACAAATTAAAATCGGGTTTTTTCTAAAACGGGGATATCCCCAGGGTGCACAACCTTATAGCCTTTGTTTGTAGGGTCCTTTTATTTTAGGTTACCAACATGTTGACTGAAACAGAATTGAAAATAAGTTTGATAATTTTAGTTTTTTAAAAAAGGCATCCTTTCTTGTCTTTTTCCCAAATTTTAAATCTTTGGGTCTAAAAATTCTGATGAATTTCGGGACTAGGATACAAGGACAGGGTTCGGGTCCCTTTCACTTTCATAAATTTTTGGCTAGAGTAGTCTGGGAAGGCCCTTTGGCATTTCAATAACAGGTCATAGCTGCTGTTATTTAAGGTTATTAGTTTAATGTAATTTAAGACAGATTTCAGAGTTTTAAATTTTTTTTTTTTTTTGGTAGATGGGGGGGTGTATGATTTTAATTTTTAAAATGATATTTTTTACTTTTAAGACATTTAAAGGATTGTAACCTATATCTTATGCTAAATACTTTCTTTGATTGGTTTGGGTAATATGCCTCCCTTTTCTGTATGATCACCCCAAAACCCCTTTAAAAAAATCTTTGTCAGTCCATAATAAAGCTTTTAAATCTTTTGAATAGAAATCCCCAGTGCATTGTTATGTTTGAAGGCCCGGGGGAGACAGGGAGGGGTTTTGCTAAGAAAGGATATCTAAATCTTTTTGGTCCCTTTGAATGGGGATTAAAAAAACCTTTTCCCCGGAGTGAACGGGATAAGAAGCACCCCTTTGCTTTGAAAAAGGGGTCTGCTAGCACGGTGAGCTTTTTGGCCACACCCCAAATCCATAGTTTCTGAAAAAAGGGGTTTTGGATCCTGTGAGTTGCTGAGTGATTTAGGTTTCTCTATCTTTCCTATTTTATTTTTTCCCCCTTTCCCCCACGTTCCCACTACCCAATTTGGTTTTATAGTTTAGCGTTAAAGTTTTATAGAGTTGTAAAAGTTGGGTTCAGATAAAAATTTTCACAATTTTTCAGTGTTGCTTTAAAAGGGGAAATAAGTTATCTGTTTTTTTTACTAAACTTTGTTTTGTTGTTTTGTATCCATGTTTTTATTGGCTGGGCTTTTGTTTTTTTTTTGTTTTCTCTGTGTTTTTCTTCTCCTTGGGGGGCGGTTTCCCCCTCAAGCGGTGGATAATTTAGCTTACTTATATGGTTTGGTTTGCATTTGTGTATGCCCTTTTAATTTTTTGTGTTTTTTTGCTATTTTTTTTTCCTTCTATTTTTGGTTGTTATATGCGTTTTTTTTGAAACTTGAATATTTCCTTGCGTTATTTTAAAATTGTTTACTAAAAATAAGTCCCCCCATAAAAAGTGGGAAGTTATTAAATTTCATTTGAGAATTTAATTTTTATTGAAAGTTTAAAAACCAAGGTACTAGAAAAACTCCCAAGTAAAAACTTTTTTAAGTAAAAAAAAAAAAAAAAAAAAAAAAGTCCCCACTGAGCAAGGGTGCCTCATGAAGGGTATTATGGAAGCTAAAAACATTTGTTTTTGTCCATCTAAAAGGGGGGGGGGTACTTTTCCTTGTTAAAAAGGGAAATTTCATAAACAGGGGAATGTGAAACAACTTGCAGAAAGAAAAAGTCTGATGTCCCCCCAAATGGGAATTAAGTACATCCTTTTATACCGGAGGAAGTCCTTTTGACCCATATGTTTAAAAAAAATATGGGTTAGACAACATCATTTTTTGGAGAAAAAGGCGATTTTTATCCCGGAGTTTACCTCAAAAAAAAAACAGGGGATTTAGAGACTTTTACAGAAGTTAGCTTCTTTTTTGAAAAGAACAGAAAGAAATTGAAATGTTTTGGGGCCCCAAATTGGGGAAATAGGTGAAGCCAAAACGCAATTTTTTACCCTTGGGGGGCCCACCTCAGTAACACGGGACAACCCCATCATTAAAAACCACTGAAAAGCTACACCTTTGGATATTTACCCCAAAAACCCTTTTCAGATGGTGGGTTAAAATCAAAAAAAGTATTGAAAAACCCCCCAAAAAAGCAAAATGAAAATTGTAGATGAGGTTTTGGGGTTTACATGTTTACATGCTTAAAAGAGATGCGGTCTCAAAAAAAGGGGGGGGAGCCCTTAAAGTAGAAATCGCTAAAAAAGGGGCTTAAAGTACCCCTTTTGACACCAGCACCTCGACACGACAGACACTTAAATTGCAAACCCCCCCCAAAAACATCAGAAAGTGCAATTGCGGGAAAATATACCCTTACCTGCCTAGGTCTTCCTCCCCGTTAATCAGGTAACCCAAGTGCCCCATTTATAAAAATCTCTAGAAGGGGCCAAGGAGCTGTAGTTACACCCATCAAAGAGAAAAGCATACTTAGGAGATGACCCTTCCCAATTTTACGGGAACATACCCCATTGCAAAAAAAACATCAGCACAAACTTCACAGAACATCCCCCTCCCATAAAAATACAGGTACCTAGTCCACTAACGGGAACCAAAATCCCCCCCAGTTTGGGGACATTTCAAACACCCTTAAGGGGGGAGGGGGGGCCCAACGTAGGGGGAAAGGGAGCTGAACCCCCCCAAAAAACACAGGGCCCCCCCTAATAGGGATAAAAAAAAGAAAATCATATTCAGCTAGGATTTTTTTTGCTTTTGCTAGGTTTTGTAGGAGTTTTTAAAAAAGACACCACAAAAGTCATGGGAAAAGGGTTTGAAAAAATATTAACAAAACGTAACATGTCAGGTTTAGGAAAATTGGGGAAAATTATTACACCCTTTTTTTACATCAACAGGGGGCCAAACGGGGTGAAATTGGGGGCCAGAGACGGGACTCTGACTAGTGGACTAATCCCCATTCCACTGGGGAAAAATTTTTTTTTTTTATTTTTTCACTTATATTTTTGGTTTTTTTTCTCTCCAGGAAAATAAAAGGCAACTAACATCTTTCCTTTAGATACAGATGATCTAAATTTAAATTTTCTCTCCCTTAACACTGATTTTTTTTCCAGCTACACAAAAGGAAAAAATCAGCCTTTGATGTAAGTGGGGGAAAAGGCAAACCCCTATTTTATAGTACACCCTTAGTCAAAAAATAAGCCCCATCACAAATATACATTCATTCAACCATTTCAGTAGATGCCCCCCTGGCTTTTTGGGAAAAAGATTTTTTAGGCAATCTCAGCTTGGGTGGACCAAACCTTTTGCACCTTTTGATGACATTCCCCATTTTAGGCTACACTTGAGAAAACAGAGGACGCTTTTGTACCTGCTGGGGATGCTGGATTGGGTTTAAAGATCAGGGCCCGGGGGAAAAAAGGGAAAAAGCCATAACAGATTCTGAAGTTTTTGTTCAATTTTGGAAAAAAAAAAAAAAATCCACAAACACCTGTGGGAAAATGAATTTCTAGAAAGGTGGGGGGGGGGGGGGGGGGGGTGGGGAAAAAACCCCCAAAAAAACCCGATTTGCCAAAAACCCCGAAAACCTACACCCTTTTTTTAAAAACCCCGTTTTCACACATAAAAAAACAAAACCTGAGTACCCATGAAAAGGGGTGAAATTTAAAATAGCCTTACGGACACAAGCTCTGCTTGAATTTTTTTGCAGACTACGGACAAAAAATTCCTTTATACAAAATTTCCCGAGTTTTAAAGACGGGTACTTTTCATTGGCCCCTTCCTTACCCCCAGGCCCCCAGATTCCTACTATCAAAAGTACGCTGTACAATTTGTCTATTCCCCTGAATGAAAGCACTTTAGATAGCTTCGGGAATGGGAAAAATTTCTGCATATTTGTGGGTTTTTTTGGGGGCACAATTTTTAGGGCTTTTAAACCCAAAAATTCGTGGGTGAAACCCTTCACATAAAATTGACGAGAAACCGAAAAAGGCCCGTTTGAAAGGTTCAAAAATGCTACCTCTCAGCCCTGGTTGGGTCTAGGCCCTTTTTAGATTAAAACCCAAGAAACCCTTTCACCTTTTGTTTTGCCTTTTAAAATCCCAAAAAACATGCCAAAGCCCGGCTCAAAACCCCCAAAAGATGGGTAGCTGGCGGGGTTAGTTTTTGGTGTTTTCCCCCAAAATGGCTAAAGGGGAGCCCTTGTGCTCCCCTATTTGCTAAACCTTTTTCCCGGGCTGGGGGAACCCTTCCCATTCCGGGAAAGATATCCCGAGGGCACCCAAAAACATACATTCCCCTATTGGGGACGTTTTCATCAATTTATTTTCTGATTTTTAAGGGCAGGTTCCCCTTGGGGAAATTTCCCTCAGTTTTTGATCAGGTTTAAAAAATTTAAAGCTATTTTCTAAAGATTTACAACAGTTATTCACAAATCAGAATTGGGAAATTTTTTGGGTATTGTGATCTCAAAAGGGGGGTGGGGGGCCGGTTGGAAACCTCTTTACCCTCGTAAAATACGGCAGGCAATATCCCGTTTTTCGGTGGGGTGCTTTTCCCCCCCTTGGCCCCCTTTGCGAGGTATAACTAAGGGTCGGTATATCCGGGTCGCAGAAATTGTTCGTCATTATCCTCTTTTAAATTGGAAGCGGACTAATTAAAATCTAGGTTTTCTGAACGGGGATATCCCCAGGGTGCACAACCTTATAGCCTTTGTTTGTAGGGTCCTTTTATTTAAGGTTACCAACATGTTGACCTTTATTGAATATGTCTCTTACTTTTATAGCATCGGTACATTAAGGTATCCATGATATATTTTAACATAGGTGGTGTGCATCTGTGTGGCTCTTTCACGCTTATCGGTATCCCACTAATGCTGTACAGACATTGCATTTTTGTGGTCTCTCTATTTATAAGCTATACATGCTTTGTGTAGGTATATCTTCCTTGGCGCGCTGCCCTTCCCGGGGCACCGCACCTGCACGATGTTCTCACACAGTCGCACTTTTCTTTCGGCTTCGGGGGACCATTGCGTACGCAGGGGTCGGCTCCGGACGAGCACTGCGCATGCGTGGGCCCACGTTGTTCATCATTATGCTCGCTTTTTGAATCTTGGCTCTTTATTGAACGAAACATGGACATTGTTTTCTTCTGGCGTGATGCTCGCACCCCACAGGTGTTGTATATCAACAGGTATTTAAACCGTATAATCGCTCACGCTTAGTGTTCAGTTATACCATCCTGCAGCCAACGTTTTATCCTGCACACATGATCCTTTTCTGTGCATCTGGACCTGCCACTATTGAAATTATCGTTCTGTGTTATTTCCTCTAAAGGGACAATAAGCATATATACTTTCTCAGTCTATTTTGACACATTTTTCCTTTATTTGTTAAAAAATTCCCCTTATAACATTTTTTTTTAACCCCTGATAAAACCCCCGTTTTTATTTCTTTTGGGGGAACGGTCGATTAAAGGGGGGAAACTTTTGATTTTTGTTTGGGGAACAGGAATATTTTTTTTGGGTTTGATTTTTCCCTTTGTGACATTGGTGCTCTGGTTTTTGGCTTTTAACATATTATATTGGGAATTTGTGTTCACTTTGTCCCTCTATCCTTTTCACCGTACTTTTTATATTATATATTAGGGGGTTTTTAAATTGTATGGTGGGGGTTTTTTCTCTCTATTGATATCATCTGGTTTGATTTTTTTTAAATTTTTTTGTACCCCGGGGGGGTTTTAGCGTTTTCCAGTAATTCTTTGGGACAAATTAGGGATTGGGTTTGGGGGAAAGGGTTCCGTTGGGGTCGTTTTTCTTTAGGGAGGTTGCCCCCATTTTTTTCCCGAGTTTTTAGGCTTTTGGGGGAAAGGGGATTTTTGGGAAAATTTTTTTTCCCCCTTTTTAATCCTATTTTTAATAAAAGTTATGTATTTATAAATTTTTCTACCCGAAGGGAATTTTGGGTTTTTTTTAGTTTTTTTGGGTTTAATTTTTTTGTAAATTAAACCCCCGGGTTTTTTTTGTATCCTTGGGTTTTTTTCCTCCCTTATACTGTAGAGTTTTGAAATATTTTCCTTTTAAATTTAAAACTTAGCAGAAGGGCAAACAAAGGGTTCCCGGGCTTGTTTTGTTTTGATGGTGGTATATGTGTCAGGGGCCCCTCAGCGACGGGAGGTTTGGGTCCAATTTGGCACCGCTTTAAATTTGGGCGTAACCCCCCGCCTGGGGGAAAAAGGAAATTAAAAGGGGGCCCCTTGTCTTCACCGGAGCCCGCCCCAAAGGGAAAGGGCGGGCTTTGGGTGCAGGGGAAACCCCCCGGGCGCTACCCCCCACGCAGGACCCCGCGGTGACAGCCCAAAGCCGGGTGACGTAGGCACCCGGGAACCCCCGGGGCGTGGGGACTTGAAAGGCAGGGCGGGGGAAAAGGGCGGATTTGACAGGGCAGGAGCAGAGACTTTGGGATGCAGAACGAGAGGAAACCCCAGAAAACGCGACTAAACGTTGCTAACGCAGGACCCAAAAATTGGGCGCCGCGGCGGGAAGGGGCAACCTATAAACCCCAAGCTAAAGGGCCAAAAGGGGGGAAGGGAGCACCAATTGGTGCACCCCTTTTAAATCTAAGAAGCGCTCGCCCCCGGGCCCCACTAGGGGCCCGGCGGTGTGCAGGCAGAAGATGCCTGCATCAGGCGCAAGGGGGGAAGTGGATGAGCCGGTTGTGGGGCGCAGGCTGCGGGGCTGGCTGGCCTGGGGCCAGACCCCCGGGGCCCGGCACGGGGGGGTTGGCAGCAGCTGGGGGGCCCCGATGAACCCGGCGGGTTACAGTCCCCCCCCCTTAGGGCCCCTTTTTTAGAACCCCGGAGTCTAGAAAAGCGGTGGAGGGGAGCGTTGTGTTTTCTTGAGGCCCCCGGGACCTCCCCTGGGCCCCATAGCCCTTCCAATCCACGGGTAGAAAATCTTGCCTCTAAAGTTCATGTCCGGGATTTCTTTAACTTCGAGAATTTTGGGGTTTTAGGGAGGTGCGGCAACGGGAAACCCCACTTTGAAATACCGATTGAGAATTCCCGGTTTAGGAGGGGGACCATGAAATAAATTTGGGGATGCGGAGGGAGGCAAGGGGTTTTGGATACCGGGTTAATTTGTAAAACGCTGAAAGGACCAAGATAGCGTGGTGCAAACTTTAAACTAGGCACTCGGAGGGGATGGTTTGGAGGAGACCCAAACTTTTTCCCAGGTTTGGTAAGTGGAGGCGCTTGCGCTTTTGCCCACTTGCCCCTTTAAAACCCCGGGTGGCCGCTGACAAAAAATTTAGACGGTGAGTGCCAAATTTGAGAAAAGCCCCTACTGGTCTTTGGCAGCAGGAACTTCCGAAGAGGCAGACAGTGGCAGGGGAAGACGGGGGATGTTGCCCAAAAACACCACTAAAGGGGAGACCCCCCTAGGACTCATAGTTGGTTGTTGTAGGCGAACTCCGCCCAAGGGAGCAGGAAACCCAATCGTCTTGGGGGGCAAAAAAAAATTTTGGGCGCGGGTATTTTCACCAGGACTGGTTGTCCGTTCCCATTTTGGCATTAGACTGGGGTGAAAAAGGATGAAAACCAAATTTTAATTCCCCAGCAGAGAGCAAGGGGCACGCCAAAAGGGAGAGGTGAATTGTACTCCTCTTCAGAGCGATGTTAGAAGGCATACCATGCAAACGGAAAAGTGTCTGTATAACAAATGAAGCCAGTTGTGGGCCCGAAGGAAACCTGGCAGGGGTGTGAAAATGCGCCATCTTGGGAATCGGTCCACCCGCCCCCAGAAAAAACCAAAAAACCCTTTGGAGGGTGGGAGTCATCACAAAGCCCCATAGCGTTGTGGCTCCAGGGTGTTTGGGGGGTACTGGAACGGAACAAAAACCCACGGTCGAGACGAAGTTCTTTACTTCGGGCACAATTAGGAAAGCAGCCACAAACCTTGACTCCAAGGGAGGGCCCCCGTAGTGACGGCATAGGGGGAAAAGGAGACTTCGATGCCAGCAGCCCGGCCCTTTGGAGGCGTGACCCCAGGAAAAAAATGCGTTTCCTCAGGGGGGGCGCACAAAGGTCTTCCAGGGGGAATTTTCCCCGCAACCGTAGGGTGCGGAAAGAACCGGCTTTTTCGGGGGGGATCATGTACTGTGGTTCAGTTTCAGGTCGGAGGCATCTGTGCCGGGCAGAGCATCGGTTTAGATTTTTTGCGGCTGGCCCGGAAAGGGAGGTGAAGTTAAAAAACAGAGAAGAAAAGGACCACCGGGGCCTGCGAGGATTCAAACGTTGTGTGTTTGTAGGTAAAGCAGGTTTTATACCGTATAGATGGTCACGGGATGAAAGCGCCCTCCAAAAATGCCGCCTTTCACCCAAGGCCCAAATTTGATCGCCAGAAGTTTTGTCCCCAAGGAGTAGTTTTTCTCCGCCGGGAAAGAAGGTTTTTGGAAAAAACCCACAGGTGACAATTTGCCCTTGGCATTTTTTTGTAGAAGGACAGCTCCAGCCCCGAAGGGACGCATCAACTTCCAGAAAGAAGGGGCTCTCAGGGTTCGGGGGGGTAAAGCCAAGGGGAGGCAAAGGCTGCCTTTAACCGGGCAAAGGCGTTTTCAGCCTCCGAGGTCCAAGACGAGGGTTATCCTTTTCTTGGTGAGAGCGGACAATAGGACTTTTTGGGTGGAAAAATGTGGTAAATTGGCTTTAAAGTTGGGGAACCGATGAACGCTGGATATCGAAGACCAAGGAAAGGGGCCAGTTCAATACTCCCCAAAGATTTTTAGGCCCATTAGAAATTGCGCAGAGTTTATGCCCCCAGGAATGGTAAACTGGTTCGTTCAATAGCACTTCTCCAACTTGGCGTAGAGATTTTTTGCTTAAGGCAGGAGAGTCCCAACCGAACCATGACCCCTGGGATTTTACATGGGGGAGTAGATCAAAAGGTCGTAATTTTAAACAAGTAACAGGGGTAAGAAGGTCTCGGAAGATGTGTTTACGAATTTTTGAAATACAGCGGGGGCATTGCAAAGGCCAAAAGGGCATGAAAAAATTATTCAAATGCCCATCGCTTTTGTTAAAGGCGGTTTTCCACTCGCCCCCTCGCTATAAAAAGATTGTAAGCGCCCCGGGATCGAGTTGGGAAGACTGTGGCTCCCCGGTCCCATCGAAGACTCCGGGAAAAAAACGGGGAAAGGGTAGCGATTTTTTATAGTGATCTTATTTAGGCCTCGATATTCTATGCCGGCGCAAAAGGCCCATCCTTCTTCTCGACAAAAAAAAAGCCAAACCCCTGCGGGAGATGAAAACTTGCGGGGTAAAAGCCCTTTTCCAGATTTCCCTTGATATACCCGACATGGCCTCAGTTTCCGGCCCGGGGCAAGGGGGTAACTCTATCAGGGGACGTAGATCCTTTTCACTCTATGGACAAACGAGGGTCGGGAGGGGAAAAAATTTGCCTGTTTCTTCAAACACGTCCCAAAATCCCGGGGAGTGAGAGGGAAAACCTGATGACAGGAAACGGCTGGGAAAAAAAGGGTAGGGCACCCACCCAAAGTGGAGGCGTGGTGCCGAAAAAACAACGGGAGTGGCCCGGGTGCCCCAAAGAGTACTTCGCCCGTTTCCCGCAATGATGGGGCTGTTTGGTCCCCCAGCCAAGGGAAACCCCAAGAGGAAGAGTACAGCGGGAAAAGGGGAAGACAAGGAAAAAGACTTTTCCCGATGTAGTATCCCATAGCAACTTAAAGGCTGCGTGCCCGGGGCCGGGTGGGACAGGGAGGACTTTTCCCCTTCACGGAAAAACGGGAAAGAGGGTTGCCAAGGGAATCATGGCAGCCGGTACCTATAAAAAGAGCAGGGGGATAAATTGCCCGCCACCCCGAGTCCCAAAGGCCAACTCGAAGGCAAAAGAACGGAGGGAAGCGTTAGATGACCATCATGGTCAATGGCGGAGAAAGTTCCGTGCCCAGGGGTTCGCCTTTCCCACGAAGCCTAGGCTCTGTAGTTTCCCGGGGCGCGGGGGGACCCCCACGCAGATACTTGGGCACCGCAGTAGAGGCAAGGGCCTTTGGGTTTCGCCCGGGGAGTCTTTTTCCCCCTCCGACAGGGGGGGCCCCATCAACTTTTCTGGGCTATCCCGATTGGATTGCAGGGAAGGCTGCAGGGGGCGCTGGAAGACAGGTGCGGCGAGGACCACACGGGGGCGATAATTTCCCCGTTGAAGCGAACCTTTTGACGTTTGAGAAACGGATATCATGCGGGTGGCCAGGTGTGAGTCGTCCAGGCTGGTGGGCGGTCAAAGCCCCGCTATTCATCCTTAATACAAACCCCGGCCAACCCCTCCCAGAAGGGTTTCGACCAGGGCTCTTGTTTTCCCGGACACTCTGGGAAAAAGGTCCGGAAATTTTACGCATACTGTCCCCCTGAGGCGCACCTTGCGGAGACGAAGAAAGGGAAGGGCAGCAGAGGAAAGGCTCCGTCCGGCCTTCAAAAAACCTTTCGGAAGGCGGACGGAAAATTTACTAGATTTCTGTCAGGGATCCCAAAGTTCCCCCGAGGGGTCACCCAGGGAAATGCTTCACCGGGGGAGAGAAAAATGAAAGCCACTTTAGCCCGATCAGTGGCGAATTGGGGGTGCCAGGACCCCGAAGTGGATGTGCACTGGTTCAGGAATCCACGGAGCTTGGGATCCCCCGTAGTAGCGGGTGGGAGGCAGGTGCAGGGAGGAACTGCTGAATTTTGGGGGGACCGAAGCGGAACCGGAATGGAGCAGGTGCCCGGGGCCGGGGGCCGCCGGTGGTTTGGGGTCGGCCGCAAGGTTTGGAGCATGGCGAAGGGTTTTTCCGAGGACGCCCCTGGCGCGTAATTTCAGCCAGAGGCTCTCTGTGTCTGGGAGGGGTTTTCCGGAGGGATCCATGGCCCAAATTTTATTCAGGACCGTCAGCGAAAAGGGAGGTGGATCCAGGTCACCACTGGGTTTGGGGAACCCACCCCGGGAACGGAGTCTAAAGGGGCCCCCTTTTCTTCACCGGAACCCCGCCGCAAAGGAAACCGGGCTTTTCTGCAGGGAAATCCCCCAGGTTTTGTACCCCCGACGCAGGACCCCGCGGTGACGCCGAAGCCGGTGACGTAGGCCTGGAAAACCCGGAGGGGTCTTGAATAGGGAACGGGGAGGCAGGACTGACAGGGGAGGAGCGAGAGTAGGATGCGAAAACAAGGAAACGCCCCAAAGCAGACTAAAGTTGCTAAGCAGGGGCAAAAAACAATTGGGCGCCAACGGCAGGAAGGGGCATACCTAAAAAGCCCGCCAAAGGCCATAGGGGAAGGGACACCAAATTTGTGCGTCCCTTTTAAAACTAAGAAGCTGCCGCGCGGGCCACTGTGGGGCCCGGGCCGGGAATATGAGGAGGGAAAACATACCGCATCATGGCGCTGAAGGAGGAAGCGGGGTGCAGCCAGGTTAATAGGGGGCAGCGCATGTGGGGGGCTGCGTAGGGCCAGACGCCGGTCCGCGGGGGGGGGTGGAGACTGGGGGCGCGAGTGACCGCCGGGCGTTACATTGTCATCCCCTTTAAACACTTTTATTCTCGGTGTACCTGGTTTCAAATGCTAGCTCATCAGTTAAGTCTAATTCTACTTGAACACCTGCAGCTCTGCAGTTGGGCCATATCTGAACCATCACCCAGATCCCTGCCCCGAGATTAAAATGCCCTTTAAACTGCTTTCCGTCCCTTTCAGGGCTAGCCATTAAGATCCTCATCTCCAGGCAAAGGGAGTTTTTCCTTAGAAATGTGGGAACAAATTTTCCCGTTTTACGTTTTTTGGCCTTGTTTCTGCTTTCGTAATAAGTAATAGACTTTCACTATTTTTGTCAACTCAGTCCTTGGCAACCTTTGGGGTATAACCTCAGCTATATCCTCTGTTTCAGCCTAGATTTCCCCAGAATTTGCACGTTTTGGTTACACAAATATATGTGATGCACTTTTTAATGTCTGCCTGACTTGCCAGCAAGGGACAGGAATAAAATATAAAAAAGCAAACTGAAATCATCATGGGCCCGTTTAGTTTATAACCCTAAGAAAGGGTCCCCTTATATCAGAAACATATATTTTCTCTCCCTCCTCCCAAAACTCTGGTATCTTCCTTGGTGATTCTTTCTCCCACTCCCCATACCCCAGAAATAACAATTGAAATGAAAAAGAAATGCATTATACCGTAAGTACTGTCTCTAATTTTTTTTTTTTCTTTTTTTTTTTTTGTAAACCTCTTCTTTTGGACATGCAAAGTTCTTTCAAGGGGTATAATGGTTCACAGCCACAAACCAAGCAAAGCAAAAAAGAAAAACTAGAGATATTGGTTGTCACAGGGTACTTCCTAGGCAGACAGGCCTTAGATAGGCATGTTTTTATTTATCCCTTTCTTTGCAATAAGATGTTTGAATCCTCTTAGTCTCTGGCTCAGGTACTGTTACCTTTTTGCAGTCTGATGCAATAAAATGCTTTAATCCTCAGTTTCTGGTGCAGGTACAGTAATCTTTTTATAGTGTGAGGCATGGATCCAATTGGGTCTCCCCTGCAACCTTACAGACGTGTGTGTAGTTAGAAGCACTTGGTAGTGTCTGTCAAACTCGGTTCCAGAGCCCTCATCACGTCTCATCACCACCCAATCTCCGGGCTCCAAATTATGGGTATCATCTATAGAGTCAGGATCTGAAAGGGAGGCAAAGACTTGAGGATGTACAGTATATTAGTCAAGTGCTTTGTAAGCGCTGTCACTTAAGAGGTAAAACCACTATGTTGCATTTGGAATTTTTGTGGAAAATATAATCCAAACTTAGGGTCTGTCCCAAATAGTACCTATCTTATTAGGTGTATATCTGATAGAAAAGAGTGCTAATGGTAAGCATTCAGGCAATGAATTATTTAACTCTTACATTGCTTTTTGAATTTTCGACTTTAGGGTATAATTCAACCTCTCTACCCTACCGTTACTCTTTGGATGATGGACGGTATGAAAGACTTGCTCTATCCCTAACGCATCCATGATCTCCTTCCTGATTTCTCGGATGAAATATGTCCCTTGATCACTTTCAATTGTTTCAGGAACTGCATATCTGCACACTACTTCTGACAGTAGCTTCTTGGCTGTAGCCCGAGCAGCATTGGGAATGCTTCAGGCCATCCAGATAAAAGATCAATGCAGACAAGGACATACCCCCACTTTCTCACATGAGGCAATTGTATATAGTCAATTTATAGTCTCTAGAAAGGATAGTCTGCTCTGGGAGTGTTACTCTTCACAGTTCTTCCCATGTTGTTCATTGCACATATCATACATCCTTGAGTGTACTTGGCAGCAACAGTTCTAAATCCAGGGGCACACCAAAACTTGCTATCCAGGTCGGCCATGACAGACTTTGACTAGTGTGTGACTCCATGTGCTGCTTGAGCCATTACAGGATAAAGAGTCCTTGGAAGATACGTTTTTTTTCCAACTGTCCAAAATCCTTCTGCCGTTAATGTTCCATTCTTCTCGCGCCAAATCTTCTTCTTTTCGTCTTCACCGACATGGTCTTGGAACTTTTTCAGGATATTAAGATCAGAGGCAGCTGTGGTGTTCCTTCTTGCAGCGTTACGGAAATGACAGCTGAGTTCATCCTGGTTCGGGCTGCTGCTTTAGATGTTTGGTCATCTATATGGTTTCCTTTTGCTTAATGGGTGTCTGTTCTAGAATGGCCTTTTACCTTGATGACTGCAACTTGTTTAGGCAGTAGCAATGCTTCTATCAATGCTTGCACTTGTTTTCCATTTTTACTAGGTTGTCCATTTGCTGTAAGAAAATATTTTGCTTTCCATATTGGGCCATAGTCATGTTCGATACCAAAGGCATAGCAGAAATCTGTATATATATTGGTGGTCCGTCCTTCAACCTGCTTGCAAGCCTCTTCCAATGCTTTTAATTTAGCTTCTTGAGCAGACAAATGCAGAGGAAAGGCTTCAGCTTTCACAGTCTCTGATATATTGACTACTTCTTATCCTGTGTAAAACCTTCCATTGAAGGTACACTGTGAACCATCCACAAAGAACTCAAAATCATACAGTCATGATGCTCATCATCTGGGGATGGGAGCTATTCAGAAAAGGGACTTCCCACACTATCTGCCCCTTCAACTCTAAAGGAAACACAGTGGTGGGATTTAAGGTGGTACAACGCTGAATTGTAAGATTATCTGGCATCAGTAGGGCACAGTGTAACCTCAAATGTCTAGCAGTAGATAGGCGTTGTGGTTGAACCTGTGTCAGTAATGCAGAAATGTCATGAGGGGCATATACAGTCACTGAGTAGCTTAAGACAATCTTTGCACTTTTTGCCTGTACTGCAATGACAGACCTTATGTAAAAAGCAGCCCCCTTTGCAACTGGATTTAGTCGGGCTGAGTAATAAGCAAGTGGGTGTTGTTGACCTGCTCCTGATTTGTCAATACAGATTTGGCATGACCTGAAGTCTCTGTACAGTACATTCTGAAATATTTGTGTAGTCTGGTATATCTAGGGCAGGAGATGACAAAAAAGTTAATTTCAGTATATAAAATGAGTCAATAACTTCATCAGAAAGTGAGAAAGGGGGGTTTTCAAACAATCATACAAGTGTTCCATCAAAACGGAAGCATTTTGAACCCATGGCCTGAAATAGGGTAACAATCCCAAAAATGTTCTTAGGGAAGTAATTGTGTTTGGAATGGCAATGTTTTCTACGTTTTTTTCCTTTCAGTAGTGGAATGTCTTACTCTTTTTGTGAGATGCAAAGTCCTAAAAACCCCACCGTCCTACAACATAACTGCAGTTTTTTCTTTGAAACCTTTCAGCCCTTTTTATGAAGAATGTTAGTAAAGAAACTGATACCAATTTACACGCATTCAGGCAGGCAATTTGTTACGGTATTGGAGGACCACTGTTTCTGGGGACGGTAGCGGCCTCTCTGCTAGAACTTGGACCATCACTGCTGTGAGCATATTAGGGAAGTTCTGTGCCCCTTAGGGTAGCACAACCCATGTATATTGCTTTGAATTGTGGGTAATAGCAAATAGGTATCAGGTATCTTTATGCATTGGGACTGACCAGAAGGAATTTGCAAGATCAATAATTGTGAAATGACTTTCAGTGCTGGGAATTTTGAGCTAACAGGGTGTGTGGATTTGGGACCATCCAGTATTTTAGCGGCTGCCCTTTACCTACCTTCTTTTACATGGGGTATAATGGAGTGTTGCATGGGGACACAGTTTCAATTAAAACTCTTTTTTGATAAGAGTTCCTGGATAGCCTGAGAAATTGCATCCATTTCAGCGATGCTGAGTGGGTACTGCAGTTTTCTTGATAAGCGGCATCCCTCTTTTAATCCTATGTTGGCAGGTGGAACATTTAGTCTGCCTATGTCAGTGGCATTCACTGACCACACGGCTTATGGAACAGATTGAAGCAAGCTCTCTCTTTCATCAGGGGTTAAAGAGGAAGTAAACAAACTCCAGCTCCAGGGGTTGTGATCACAGACGGCTAGCAGACAGAGCTCTTCCTCATTTACATGCCTTGAAAAATTCATTGTATCATCAGGCATATACTGAATGCAGGCATGGATTTTTGACAACAAATCAGCCCCTAAAGATTCACTGGTGAAGTATCACTGACAATGAGATGGCTAGATACTTTTTTCCAGTTTCATGCCCCCTTACAAAAACCCAAAACAAAAAAGGGTTTAAGCCACACTACTATCTACCTCCACACAGGAAATAGTGTCTTTGGAAAGAAGGGACTGATCACCATGTGTGCTGTGTATGACGATAATGGACCTCCAGTTTCTATTAGGAATGGAACTAGACTCCCCAAAACATGGACATATTTCCTGCTACTTTTTCTTATTTTGCCTAAGTCATACTGAACTGATTCTGCTGATGAGGAGTTACTGAGTCAGCAGCTGGGGGGGGGGGGGGGGAGGAAAAAGGATATCAGGCCCGGAGGGTGGCGGCTATACCTAAGTGGATATTGACTACCCTCATGCTCTTTAGGGCCAGGGGCTAAATACCTTTTGTTCTGTCTAGAGGCGCTGCGGTCTTTTTTGAGGTGCCCACTTTTTCCATAATTAAAGATTGTGGATGCATTGCGTCTGTCTCTTTGATTTTGGTTTTGGTTATTCCCTGGCTGGTAATATGCAAACCCAACTTGACTGGAACGCTTTCCTGATTTTTAATTTTTTATGAATAATATTATATAGAATAATTCTATTATATATTATTATTATTTTAAATTATATTATATAAATATTTTAAAAGAAAATTTCTTGGGTCTAGAAAAAATTGAGGGCCTCACAGATATGTTTATTCAGCCCATCAACAAAAGCATTACACAAAATACACTGGTGCAAGTCAGAGGTGGACTCATGCCGCAAAATAACCCCCCGCTGTTGAGCCCGGAAATCGATTGTTAAGGTCTTAACAAACGACTTGGGCCCTTAACAACTGGCTTAACAACCCCATGGAGTCCGGGATCGATTGAAAATCTTTTTAAAATGCTTGGCTGAGGCCTTAAAACCCGGCTAACGACGTTCGACTTCACAAAAACATAAATTAGTGTCCCCCCAAAATGAAGGTTTTTTTTAAAGGGTCCCCCAGTAAGTTATATGCCCCCAGAAGGTGGTTATATACTTTATTATCCCCCAAAAGGTAGGTGGGTTTTATTTATATGTCCCCCACAGGTTATAGGCAGGTTATGGATCCCCCCGAGTATTTAAGGGAAGTTATGGATCCCCCCGTAGGTTATAGGGAGGTTTTTGGGCCCCAGAGTATATAGGAGGTTTTGGTCCCCCAGCGGTATATAGGAGGGTTTAGGCCCCCAGCGGTATTAAACCGGTTTTGGTCCCCCAGCAGGTATATGGCTTTTTAGGGCCCCCCGCAGGTATATAGATAGTTATGGCCCCACAGCCTGAATTTTTT
>JAODAL010031935.1:40000-47732 GCA_025379985.1 Phyllomedusa bahiana | reverse complement strand
TGGTAGCTTATAGGGTGCGGAAATCAATGTCCTGAGGCTTGAGTGCATTTTGTAGGTTTACCCATGCTGGCATATGGAAGGACAGTGCTTAGGAGTAGTTAGTTGGAAGGTAGAATAATATTGAATAGTGGATATTCGACATTCTGTTGGATTAGTTTGACTTTGGGAGATGTCTTTAGGGGTTCCTGTGAATCTTGGATTAAGTGGTGGACCTACATGCCCAGTGCCCCTCAATTCATTTCTGAAGGGTTGCCAGGTAACACTGCACTAAGCTGTGCTTGTCAGCCCATAGACTTGAATGGATTGTCCCTCTGCATGTAGGTCACTTGCTCCATTTAAGCTCTTCCATACTTTGATCCAGTAGGAAGGAGATATGGGGGATTCAGTGATAAGTTGGGGTCTCAGTGGTGGGACCCTCAGTAATTAGAAAGATCCTGTGGATGGGTGATGAAGTTTTTCTTGCATTACTGCATTTATGTAAAGCAAAAGATTCACATAAATGGATTGAAAAAGTAAAATACTAAGTTCTGAACTCTACTAATAGCAGAATGATCAAACGTCCCGTATCGAGCATATTCAATAAAACCATATGGCAGATGTTGTTCTATTACTCGGTAGACATTCCTGTAACTAATGTGCTGAGACTATTTAGTAAGGAAAAAATCTGATGGATTAAAAGCGGAAAGCTTCAGACATTTGGAGTACTGTGCACTTTACAAACCAAATGAGTTTACTTGTAATTATTCTGCAGATCTAACCGATAAAGATCGTTATTAAGGCTTTAGCTGGATGCGCTGATTGCACAGCGGTTTATAATTTACATACAGAAAATATCATTATACAGCTACAAAGTCAATACAGTGATGAGCACTAATGACCTCCAGTGATGTAAACTGAGAAAAATTGATATGAAACTCCAGACTCACTGATGAGGTGGAAGAAGCATGGAAAATAATGTAACCTTCTGAATTAAATAAGGGCCTGTCCTGATATGGGATGGGAGGGCGGGGGAGTGAGTAATTGTGCACACTGCTGTTTAATGAATATATAATTCTGACCTCTGCTGTCAATATGCATTCATGCATCACAATAAATTCAATGTGCAGAACAGATAATATCGCTGTTATTGAGTGATACTTGGTGCAGTCTGCCCACCATTAGCATGCACTCTAGTATGGGCTCATACCAACACTTAGAAGCAAAACCAATGACAGAAAATAGTAGTCTACCGATTACGAATAGATACTGAGAAGTGCACCCAGTATACAGAACAAGAGAAGTTGTACTGTGTAATGTTCATACATACAGATTAAGAATAGATAGAGAAGTGCACCTGGTCAGGGCCATCTTTTCCATTGCATGAAAAAAACTTTGAGATTCTTAGTTCACATGTTTTAGTTCACATCTTTTCCATTGGACACGCTAGGCAGTTGCCCGGGGGCCCCAGGTGGTATATGTTTGTCCCAGAAATACAAGAAAGCTATCCTGGATCCCTTGGTTTGCTTTGCTTTATTAAAGGGGTTGTCTCATCTCAAAGTTTCATAGGATGCATGAATGAAATAATGCTGCTTTGCACAGTCACTTCCTGGTCAAGCTGTCTGTAATTAGCATATGAGCTCCATGTATTCAGATTTCTCTATTTATTAGTCTAGATTAAATTAATTACCTTCTCTGAGGTCTGGAGAAGCTTCCTCCCTGCTATCAGATAGAACAAACAGCAGGGGGGGAGAATTACGCAGGTCGGTCACTTGGGAAACCTTAGAGCCTTAGAAGGTGATAAAATCACTTGTAGCTCCTTAACAAAAAAAGATGAACAAAGCAATATATTTGGAAAACATCTTCGTTTAGTGTTTCCTACATTTTGAAAGCTAATCTTTGTAGTGAGACAACCCATTTAACAGTTTGTGCGTTTTTAGGACGTGAAAACAGTTAAAAACCATGGTGGAGAAGGGAGCCAAAAGCTCCCTGCCATGCCAGTTAGTCTTCTAGGCTGCATGCTGCCAGTGTCCATGCATAATTGGTGTCATAATATGGGTGTGCTCTGGGGTGGATTGAAGCATGACCTAGTGTCCACTGCAGTGCTCTGCCCATAATGCCCATAAGACGGCTTTGCACCCAGTATACAAAACAAGAGAAGTTGTACTGTGTAGTGTCCATACATACAGATTAACAATAGAGACTGAGAAGTGCATCCAGTATACAGAACAAGAGAAGTTGTACTGTGCAGTGTCCATACATACAGATTAAGAATAGATAATGGGAAGTTCACCCAGTATGCAAAACAAGAGAAATTGTACTGTGCAGTATCTATACATAGATTAGGAATAGATAATGAGAAGTGCACCACGTCTACAGAACAAGAGAAGCTGTACTGTGCTGTGTCCATACATACAGATAAAGAATAGATAATGAGACGTGCACCATATATACGGATCAAGAGAAGTTATACTGTGTCATGTCTGTACATAGAGATTAAGAATTGATGCTGACAACTGCATCCAGCATACAGGACAAGAGAAGTTATTCTGTGCAGTGTCCATACATATTGATTAAGAATGGACAACAAAAGTTGCACCTAGCCTGCAAGACCAGAGGAGTGCTATTATGCAGTGATATAATATATCTGCAAATTGTCTACAATGTATTGCAAGAGCAGCAAAGTGAATGAATGAGATAATAATACGTCCCATTCACACGCTGTGGAAAAATCCAACTGAAATTCATGAGGAAATGGGACCGTGGTGCAGAGTTTATATCCACAGCATGTTAATTTATGTTGCAGAAACGCTGCAGATTTGTTGTAGATTTTCCACATTGACTTTGTGGAGAAACATTACAAATCCACAGCAAAATCTGCAGCTACGGATTTTGAAAGTAGTATTTTTTACATATATCCACTTTATATAATCCAAACCAAAACTACACAGTAGCAAATCTCTGACAAATCTGCTACAAATTTAAGGCTTTTCTGTTGCAAAAACTGGCAGCATTTCCACCGCATTTAAACATAATCATCCAAACATTTACATTGAGTATACATGAATGATAAGTAATACTGTGCAATTTCCATACATAGAAAATAAAAACAAGTGCAGTATTTGATCAGATACAGAGTTTAACATCTGGCATACAGCAAAGATTAGTGGTACTGTGCAATTTAAGAACAAGTACTTTATATAACATTTGCCATACAGGAATGAGAAGTACTTTATATAACATTTGGAATACAGGAATGAGAAGTTATACTGTGCAGTATGAGAACAGATACTTTATATAAAAGTTGGCGTACAGGAATGAGAAGTAATAATGTGCAGTATGAGAACAGATATTTTAAGATCTGGCATACAGGAAAGAGAGGTGGTACTGTGCAGTATGAGAACAGATACTGAATATAACATCTGGCATACAGGATAGATACTGTGCAATATGAGAACAGGTACTTTATATAACATTTGGCATACAGGAATGAGAAGTTATACTGTGCAGTATGAGAACAGATATTTTAAGATCTGGCATACAGGAAAGAGAGGTGGTACTGTGCAGTATGAGAACAGATACTGAATATAACATCTGGCATACAGGATAGATACTGTGCAATATGAGAACAGGTACTTTATATAACATTTGGCATACAGGAATGAGAAGTTATACTGTGCAGTATGAGAACAGATATTTTAAGATCTGGCATACAGGAAAGAGAGGTGGTACTGTGCAGTATGAGAACAGATACTGATATAACATCAGGCATACAGGATAGATACTGTGCAATATGAGAACAGGTACTTTATATAACATTTGGCATACAGGAATGAGAAGTTATACTGTGCAGTATGAGAACAGATACTTTAACATCCATTTAGGTGAGAGAAGTGTTACTGTGCAGTATGAGAACAAACACTGTATAAAATTGAAGAAAATGCCAACTGCATCCCACAGCTGCTAGATGGGTGCATGATGGAGGATCCACATAGCCAACACGACAATAGAGTTGGTCCCATAGATGCTCAGTTGGGTTCAGCTTCGGTAGTAGAGGCACATTAGCATACAGGAATGAGAAGTTATACTGTGCAGTATGAGAACAGATACTGAATATAGCATCTAGCATACAGGATAGATAAGTAGTACTGTGCAGTATGAGAACAAACACTGTGTATATGATTCAGCATTTAGGAGAGAGAATTGGTACTGTGCAGTATAAGAAAAGGTACTTTATATAAAACATTTGGCATACAGGAATGAGAGGTTATACTGTGCAGTATGAGAACAGATACTTTAACATCCAACATTTAGGGGAGAGAAGTGGTACTGTGCAGTATAAGAACAAACACTGTGTATAACATTAAAGAAAATGTTCAATGTTGGGGCATGCCACCGACCACCTCACTGTGCCAACATCCTGTGTTTAGGATTCATTCAGCAATCAATGAATGTCAATGGCAAGTTTTTCTACATGAATTTCTACACATCTGACAACAAAATTTAACATATATTAGAGGATAGGTTCAAACTCTGTTGCTGTTCCTCCAACATGTGCTTCTGACGTCATGGGCCAACATAATAAGATAGGAGGCGTAAATTTTGGAGAAGCCCTTGTAGTTTAACATCCACTGCATAGGAAACACAATCAAGTCCGATTAAAATACATAAAATTACAGACAAACCCGTGTCCAGCCCAGACAGCAGCTAGACAGGCTGCGAGAACTCAATAAGGTCCTGGTAGGTTGTCACAGGTATGTGGAGCCGACTGCATCCCAAAACTGCTGCATGGGTGCATGGGGGAGGATCCACAGAGCCAACACGACGATGGAGTTGGTCCCACAGATGCTCAATTGGGTTCAGCTTCAGTAGTATAGGTACAATGACCATCAATCTACGTCGGAGCCCCATATGCAGTAGGGTTCCTTGGGCTACAGTTTTAGCCCCACGTCTGGTAGCAACTGGTTCATCTTGGCGGTGAGCTGCTCCACTGTAGCGTGTCGTACCAGCCTCGTGCACCTTGTAGCCGATGTTCACCTCTCACATCAATGACGACGTGGTGCTTCAGTTTGCACATCGCCTATTCACACTCACAATGCAGTTTTACCACAGCTGCATGCAAACCGTTCACAAACTGCAGTTTCAGAAATACCCAAAAACCTATATTTATACTTTTTTGCAGCTCTGATAAATTCCCCCTTTTAACCACGAGATATGCAACAAAGGATGTGTGTAGACAGCATATCATACTCCTTATTTACCCACCAAGCCAGCTCACAGAACATGTATTTCTGTATAAACTACACATTGCTGACATGGGAAGAAGTTAATGGTCATAATAATGACAGCATTATTAGCAAAATCACAGCATTTAAGGAATCCTTTTTTGCGGAGCCGCCCTCTTTTGGGGCGATGTCCCCGCTTTTGGGTAGGGAAAAGCCAGGGTCAGTTTAGGATATTTGGCCCTGTGTTTTTTGGACACCTGTGCTTTTTCAACTAGGATTGTTTCATAATATATGGTGGATTCCACAAATGGATATTATCACATTCTGGATCAACAAACCGTAAGTCTTGGCCATTTCAAGTCTTAAAGAGGGTTAATTCCGCCCGCAATTACGGCGTGTGGCCGGGAGCGGGGAGGGAGCGGGGTGCCGCACATCGCCGCCCATAACAGTCATTGCTAGCGCGCGTTACCCCTAGAAGTGACATGTCTTTTTCCCCCCTCGCGTATTGCCGAGCAGGGAGAGGAGACGTTTATGCATGTTCTCTTGAGAACTGTGCATTACGTAGTTACTGGGCGGATTCGGCCGTAATGCGCACTTCGACGCGTAATTACGGATGATTACATCCAGAATAAGCTGTGAACATGCCTTAGAGTTTCCCATGGATATATATGTAAGCTGAGTTTTTCATATGGAGGGTTTGTTTTCTATATTTTTAATACATCGAATAAATGTTATATTTTAATTGGGTTTCGTTAAATGCTGTGATCTTTGTTAAAAACCCATTGGTTGATATAGTTTTTTGCAGTTATTTGTTGTCATAATAATGTGACTTGACTGTGTAGCGGTAGTACTGTGCAATTGCAAAGTATAGGAATATAATAAAATAATTTTACTCCACATACAGGGAAGAGGAATGGTACCATCCATAATTACAGAGAAGCAGATGTACTGAACAAGTGCTTAGCAAAGTCCATACACACAGAAAGTTAACAGAAGAAATGTTGCTTGGTGTAGATCTCTGGAAATCCTCCTTACTTATCCATTTCTTAAAGTATTATGATAGGCTGCAGTTCTAACAGGATCTGCTCAGAAGCATGTCAGATATCTGCTTAGTCTACAACCACAGGCAGTGCACAGATATAATTGGGGGTCATGTGATGTGACGCCTGCATGCTTGACTTTGGGGGGAAAAAACTGTGTTATTTAAGCCAAGAAGTGATGATATAAATGTATACTTACCTAGGGGACATATGTCAGGATTCAGCGCTCTCAGAATCGCTGGGCCATATCTCTGCTGTTCCCTTATTAAAAAAACAAGTGAAGCGCAGTTGAACGCTTTGCTAAAATAGCATTTCTGAGGCGCAGAATGAATTGTTGTCTTATCCACCGAGCTGTCACCCCATAAAGGTGAATCATATTTTTTCTGCCATTTTCAAGAGCATTGCAACTTTGAAGATTTGTAATAAGTATGGAAACTATCCAAAGTTAGAAGCCTGAGAATGGTTCATTTATAATTGAGGATTGCGAGATTTCCTTTGATTCTATGAATTTATAATTGGAGTCTGTATCTGTTCATTTTCAGTTAGCTGAATTGTCTATTTCCTCAGAAAATTGTTACCGGCTCTCTCTACAATGAAACCTCAAAACCACCCCGGCTCTCTTGTACCAAACAACAGAGCTTTGCTATAATTGTACATCAAACGTGACATTGGGGTG
The DNA here is from genome assembly GCA_025379985.1 of Phyllomedusa bahiana. Taxonomy (NCBI): domain Eukaryota; kingdom Metazoa; phylum Chordata; class Amphibia; order Anura; family Hylidae; genus Phyllomedusa; species Phyllomedusa bahiana. The sequence goes on along the minus strand of JAODAL010031935.1, from coordinate 40,815 downwards.
TCAGCTGGGGTTACACAGGTTGCAGATCAGTTACATATGGATCCTATTCAGTGGGAGTCAGATGTCCCTACAACGTATGGGATTTACATAGTTACATACGTAGTCTGTAAGGCCGAAAAAGACCGACGTCCATCCAGTTCAGCCTATTTTGCTAAAGTGTTGATCCAGAGGAAGGTAAAATACCCCATGAGGTAGAAACCAATTGTCCTTATTTAAGGGAAAAAATCCTTCCTCACTCCAATCCGCCAATTAGAATAAATCCCTGTATCAGCGAATCCCTTCTCCAGAATCCTGGTCACTACAACTTGTTATATTATTACATCTAAAAATGTCTCCAGACCCTTCTCCAGGATCCTGGTCACTACAACTTGTTATATTATTACATCTAAAAATGTATCCAGACCCTTTTCCAGAATCCTGGTCACTACAACTTGTTATATTATTACACTAGAAATGTATCCAGAAACCCTTCTCCAAGGATCCCACCGTTTTTACTAAAATTAACCCCTCGTTTATATTTTTTTTACATCTAAAAATGTTCCAGACCCTTCCCCCAGGATTTCCGGTCACTTTTAACCTGTTATATTATTACATCTAAAAATGTTCCAGACCCTTCTCCAGGATCCCCGGTCACTATAACCTTTTATTATTACATCTAGAAATTTTATCCAGACCCTTCTCCAGAATCCCGTCACTATACTGAAATATTACATCTGAATGTATCCAGACCTTCCCAGAATCCTCATAAAACTTGTTATATTATTACACTAAATGACCGGGCCTTCTCCAGAATCTGATCTGTTTAACTTGTTATA
>JAODAL010031935.1:0-35000 GCA_025379985.1 Phyllomedusa bahiana | reverse complement strand
CATACATTACATAAGTCAAACGAGTACAGTGATAAGGGATAATGACAATTAGCACGACAGAGGGAGAGAGGACCCTACCCGCGAGGGCTTACAATCTACAAGGAGGGGGAAAGAGACAGGAGGTGAGGGGCAGACATGTTTGTGGAGGAAGTAGTGATAACAAGGTTAGTGTAGGTTATAGGCAAGCCTGAAGAAATGGGTTTTCAGATTGCTTTTGAAGCTGGTGAAAGTGGAGGAGAGTGAGAGGAGAGATGTGACTAAGAGGATGCTACTACCATTGGGTGACACCAGAGATGTAGCTTACTTCCCAAGAGCATACAAGGGATGATGGAAACACCCTTTTAAATGCATCTAGCAGGTACACAAGTGCTTCTAATACAGACGTAGTTTAACATCCCATGGGTAGGTTCACAGGGCGTCTTTATGGTTTATTGCAGCGTGTACTGTGTGCACCACTATATGGCGAGTGTTTTAGACGTACACACTGGCCAGCTGTGCCGGCTCCCATAGACTTTCATTTTCCCATGTCACTTCTTTCTCCTGACGTGCAATACGCGTCGGGGGTAACGGCATGTACTCATACTTCTCAATGAGAGCTATGAATTACCAGATTTGCAGGGCATATTGCAGCGTGTGAACATGTCCTAATACTGTTGCATAATACCCTTATGATTCTACTGAACCAAACGCCGATCATGAGACTTTAGTCATCAATGTAAAACAATACTATAATGAGAGTAAAATAGTTTGTTATTCAGAACTCCGGCTTCTTGATGATTAATATTAGGAAATTACCAGATCGACCATTTTAATTTTCTTCTCATAATGTTTCTTGTGTTTGTACACTTGTAATTATACCAACATGCAAAACAAATAGAGCGTTTATCACTTTCTGCAAATTCTGTGATTCTCGTAATAGCTGTTGAATTGTATCTGTTTCTGAATAACACCAAATACACTTGTGTCAAATTGTGAAAACACATTCGAAATAAATGCGCTCTGAATAAACTAATGCTGACTGTATCAAACTGTAACAAAGCAAAACAGCAAACATTTGAGAATGTTGCATATGCTGGGAGTTGTAGTAGTAACTCTACTGAGAACAGGGTTGCCAAAGCCTCTTCTATATGTTGTTGAGTAACAGCCTCTAAATGTGAAGTGATACGAGGTTGTTTTATTTTGGCTACAACAAAGGTGGAGTTAATTAATTTGTCAAAAAAATTACTTTATGCCAGGTTAAAGGGGTTGTCTCACTACAAGGATTGTTGCTTTTTATGTTAAAGATCTTGCAAAAACAAGTCACTTTGCAATATGTGTCCATTAACAGTGTCCATTAACAGTGTCCTGACTATTCCTAAATATCCCCTCTTGTATGGGCTGCATCAGCTCCTCAGGTCGCTATAGCTACAGACCTGTTCAATCACTCATGATAGGCTGACAGCACTGGTCGCTATAGCTACAGACCTGGCTTCCACTGCAGCCTAGTGGAAGCCAGTAAACACGCCCCTGAATTCAAAATGAAACCAAGAAAACAGGACTGAGGTAAGATGAATCAATGCAGTGAGACAACCCCTTTAAACCATACCTACATTATAGGAGGGTATTTTAAGGGATGAATTTACATATTGTACATTCACTTGACATGTTGTGAATTTGCCCACATTGCTTTAATATTGTGCTATTTTTCATGACGATAAATTTTTGTCTGATCGTCCCTCGGTTTCTATGGCAGACGAGGGCAGATTTATCATTACTGTCTAAGGCTATGTCCACACTGCACAGGATTACGATCGTATCTCCGGCGCTTTTCGTTTTTTAAAAGTCGCCGCAGATACGATCGTCAGTGTGGTGCCATAGACGGGCAATATGAAAAGACGAGTTGCTGTCTACACAGCTCGTCTTTTTCTCTGCCCGTCTTTCGGCTAGCGGCGTATTATATACAACATGTTGTATAATACGCCGGTGCTTCTCGTCTCTTGACGTCTTCCCATACAATGCTATTGTATGGGGACGTCGGGAAAACGAGAATCGGCCGCGGGCTTTTGCACAAAGCGTGACAAAGACAGCCGGTCCTGCATCAGAGAGAGAACGGCCGCTTTTGGGGCCGTTTTTTCTCTGATGCAGTGTAGACATAGCCTAACTCTTAGGGCTTGTCCCCACAGCGAGGGTTATTGGTCGGTTTTTCAGACGGTTTGCAGTTTTGCAAACTGTCTGAAAACCGACATGCAACGCTCCCCCATAGACTTCAGTAGAAAATCCGTGCAGGAGTTCTCACTGCACAAATTCTCTGACGGTCCAAAAAACTTAGAACGTTCATTCTTCCGCCCGGTTTTCGGGCGGAACATAAACATGTGGGTCGGAGAGGGGGGGGGGGGGGGGGCTTGAATCACAAACCGCAGACAAAAGCTGTCCCCCCGACGTGCCAAAAAAAGAACAAATACCAGTCGGGAAATCCGACCGGTATTTGGTTTTTACCGTGTAAATGCACCCTTAGTCTCTCGTCTACATGGGAAGGACAAAATACTGATTGGATTCTAATCAGACTCTGGCCAGTAATTTACACTCGGTTTTAGTTTTTTGTTGCAGGTTTTGTACCGTTTTTTTGTTTTGTTTTTTTTTTGCTATTGTTTTCAGATTTCAGAAACCCATTTTCAAGTGATATATGGCGGATTACGGAACATGTTAAAACCGTCGATTTTGAAATCAGACCTCAGAAAATCCAAGCAGTGTTTACTACAGCTTGGATTTTCCATTGCGGTCTATGGGGATGAATTACAGAATGTTCGGTTTCTAAATACTGAATCCTCTTAAAAATCTAACAGTAAATCACTGTCGTGTGGACTTAGCCTTAGACCGTATGAAGTTAGACTTGACAGTCTAAGGCTATGTTCAAACGGTGTATTTGCAGGGCGTAATTATGCCCCGCAATTACGCCGTGTGGATGGGGGCGGGGGAGTGAGCGGGGGGCCGGCACTTCGCCGGCCCATAGACAATCACTGCTAGTGGCGCGTATACGCCGCTAGTAATTCACATGTCAATTATCTCCCCGCCCGGCGGCTTCGCCGGGCGGGGAGAGGAGACGTAATCCATAGTTCTCTATGAGAACTGTGAATTACCGTAATGAATGGGCCGTTTTCGGCCCGTAATTGGCGCACTTCGGCGCGTAATTACGGACCGAAATACGGCCCATTTTAAGCCGTGTGAACATGCCTTTACAGTGCGCCAGATTTATCATAGTGTTAATAAATGTGGTGCAGGTTACAACGGTCTAGTCTAATCTAACTGCATACACACGGCAATGCACAAATACTGCTCAGATTTTGATCTAGGTTTTCGTGTTTTTGCATGGTATTTGTGAACGGTTTTCAGATTACGGCCGTCCCATTCAATTGAATAGGACCATTTTCTGAGTAAAATACCGCGGATTAGTGTGCATGTTTTTTGAGTTTTGAATACTGACCTCAGGAAATCCAAGATTGGCTTCTATTGAGGTCTATGGGGATGGTTTACAGTTGGTTTTTCACCGGTTTCAAAATCTGAAAAATGACTGAAAAGAAGACTATAAATCCTTGCTGTGCAGACATACCCTTACGCCGTTTTTTAAATTGGCTTACTTTATTTGGTGCGCGGCATTACACGCTAAGCCGCATCCCTTTTCCCACAAAGCCACACCTCTTTGACAGAAGTCACACCCTTTTGTCAGAAGAGGTGCAGTAGTGTCTAGAAACTGTCTAAAACACATCGTAATTGTGGTGTAAAGTATGGGCAACATTATTATTTTGGCCACAAATTGTGCTTGAATTCTGGGGCAACCCTCGTGTCTCAAATCCACACAGTTTTTAAGATATCCAGTTGCTGTCAGTTAGTGGAAAGATTCAATGAAAAGCTGAAATACGGTCACAAGCTGCTCACACAATTATATGGCGTGTCGGGTGACTCAGAGCTATGATAAGTCATGCACATATCTGAGCAGCATATAATCGGGGCAAGTGTTCAGCCTGTAGATGCCGGGCACTGCTCACCTTAGTATGTGTTAAAATGGAAGCCATGCATCTGTTGGTCACTGACTGGATCTCAGGAATACAGATCTGCTACAGGCAGCTTTAATGGCATCCATTAGGATACGTGGTATTTTTTATTTTTTTTTTTTATAAGAAGCATCTCTGCAGGCTATGCAAAAAAAACAAAAAAACAAAGCAGCCCACCGAAGCTTTGACCCAGCTCATAAGGCATATGTGAACAAATGCAATAACAATAGTCTATATATAGCACCAACATATTCCACGGCACTGTACAATGCAGAGGGCAGAGATACAGAAAGAATAGATTACATAGGAATACACAGAATTACAAATCAGACAAGAGGTTTGGGGACATTGCTCATAAGAGTTTACAAATTCGGTGAAAATAGAGATGAAATGAAGGGGAAGAAGTGTTTCATATTTTCAACACTCCAGCTATTTTTCATAAATACAGGGTAGTACACTTAAAAGTGGGTAAACCTGTCACCCAGAGAGTACATCTGAATACAGATAAGTTAAAGGGGAATGTGTCATCAAAAAATGAGTCATTGTTTAAGTCCCATTTTTATGTTGAACACATTTTTTAGGAATTTTTGGTTGTTTTAAAAAAAAAAAAATTCATATCACTTTCAATATTTTTTAATAATTCTTATAATTGCATTTTTCACTTTGGCCATTAGGCCTTGTTTGCACTGCTTTAACAGCAGTCAGAGATGCGTTACAGTAGCTTCATGCACATAGGAGACTTAAGACTGACTCAGTCCCATTCACTTCTATAGGACTTCTATAGTGACATCTCCTCTTGTGACTGGTGGATCCTGTGTTATCTATTCACACTGGTGTCTCCTTTCAGTTTGACCCTCTTTGTGCTGATAATGAGCAGAGAATCTTTCTGTATGGATCAGGAAGTATCAGACTATTATTAGGCTTAGTGGCCAAAGTGATAACTGCAGGACTTAAGAATTATTAAAAAATATTGAAAGTGATATGGAAAATTAAAAAGAAATATAACCAAAAATTCTTAAAAAATGTGTTGAACATAAAAATGTGAGTTAAACAATAAGTCATTTTTGATGACACATTCCCTTTTAGTGCATATGAATTTGGAATGTGCTTGATTGAAGGTGGTGGTTGTAAGGCTATGTTCACACAGCGTCTTTCAGGACGTATTTTGGGGGGTAATTCCGCTGCAATGCCCCCTGATATACATCCTGTAATTATGGCAATCCTAGCTTTCATAGAGAGCACATGTATGCGCCGCAGGATGCTGTGTGAACATATCCTAAGAGGATGGGAGGCCTGTTAGGGATGGGGGTAGGCCTGCTTAAGAAGGTGTATTTGTATGGCACACTTTATACAATGAATGTTATTAATCTGATTGTACAGGGAAGTATATCACAAAAATTGAGTGCAGCATGAGGTGAGAGTGGGATTGGCATTATATGCATTTTTTACATATAACAAACAATGCAAAACATCCCCATACCCTCCACCCGCCCATCCCCCAAAAATATAGCCATAATATAGATATCACATGTACTCCCAAGGGTAACAGGGCAAATTGCAATTCACTTCATGTAGACTCCTTTGTTCCAGCAAGAAAATCTTTATATATATAGAATAACTAATGTGAAAACCCAATCGCCTTCGCCAGTACCAGGAGCATACTCTTTACTATTAGGTGCAAAATACTCGGTCCCTAGTTAGAAGTATGGGGGGTTAGTCCAGGAGTGTCCAGCCATTTAGACCACAGTTTTTCATATTTGAAGACTAAGGCTATGTTCGCACGGCTTAATTGCGAGACATATTTCGTCCCGCAATTACGCCATGTATGCGGGAGCGGGGCGGAGGGCCGGCCCCATAGACATTCATTATTCACAGAGCGTATACGCCGTGAATAATTGACATGTCACTTCTCTCCCCGCTCACCGTATTGTGCGAGCAGGGAGAGGAGACGTAATCCATAGTTCTCTATGAGAACTGTGGATTACCGTAATGACTGGGACGTATCTCGCCCCGTATCTCGCGCCGTACTGCGCTAAATACACGGCGAGATACGTCCCAAAATAAGCCGTATGAACATAGCCTAAGGGCCATGTATATGAAAACTGTCTAGGTGTAAGAATTTCTTTGTTGCCCATAGCAACCAATCAGTGCTCATAGCAACCAATCAGAGCTCTCCTTTCATTTCATATAGTGCTCTGAAAAAAGGAAATGGGAGCTCTGGTCGCTATGGCAACAAAGAGAGTCTTAAACCTAGACAGTTTTCATACATGTAGACAGAAGTCTTTTTTATGGTATATTCCTTTCTCTAAAAATATCAACCAATTAACCTTTTTTATAAATTCAGCAGCAGTAGGCGGCTCCGCATCAAGCCACTTCCAAGAAATTACCTTCTTTTCAATGAAAAGTACTCGGGCCACTGCTATCTTCTCATCAAGCGTCAGGGTCAGATCTTCCACATGTCCCAAGAAACACATCATAGGTGTACTTGCTGGAGAGAGAGAAAATATCGAGCTGATACACAGACTAACATTTCTTCAATATCGCTGAAGTTTTGCACAATTCCATATCATGTGCAGAAGGCTCTCCGGGTGGTGAATCCCTCATCCAGTCTTGTGCAAAAATTGAGGTCTACAATACACTCTCTATGCCATAAACAAGTGATGCTGTTCACTAATAGATATCTTTGGTAGCATCTGCAATATTTCATATTCCCAACTCATGAGGTCCAATGTCCTCCTCCCATCATGCCCATCATGAATGAAAAGGTATTAAGGTGAGGTTAAAGAGGTGGTCTCACGACAATGAATAGCTTGCATACTGTAGGGAACACTAAATGAAGACGTTTTCCAAATATATTGCTTTGTTCATCTTTTTTGTTAAGGTGCTACAAGTGATTTTATCACCTTCTGAGGGCTCTCAGGTTTCCCAAGTGACCGACCTGTGTACTTCTCCCCCCCTGCTATTTGTTCTATCTGATAGCAGGGAGTGAGGTCATCACACAGGTCAGTGAGAGAGCTTGTGTGTTATCTGATCTTTCAGACAAAAGACAGTAATTGCTACTGTTTTACATTAGCTCAGAAGCTTCTCCGGACCTCAGAAAATGTAATTTATTTAATCCAGACCAATAAACAGAGAAGTCTGAATACACTAAGCTCATATGCTAATTACAGACAGCTTGACCATGGAGTGACACAGCAAAGTAGCATTATTTCATTCATGCTACCTATGAAACTTTGAGATGAGACAAGCCCTTTAAGTCTTATATCATTGGCAGATTGTAAATTCTGGGGGAGTGGTAGACAGATATGAGGGAAAAGGTATATGGAGGTGCGGTTCATTGTAGAACATTGTGGGTGACACTAATTCTTTTAAATTGTATTTTGTAATTGATAGGCAACTAGTGCAGTGACTGGCTGAGGGTAGAGACATCGGTGTAGCACTGAAAAGATGAGCCTGGCTGCTGCATGCAGGATAGATAGATAGGAGAGGGGAGAGTTTGGAGAGTGGACTACCAGTTAGTAAGAAGTGACAGTAATAAAAGTGAGGAGGTGCACGTATAACAATAAGTAGTTTTGCAGTTTCCACAGGGTGGATTCTGGAGATGTTTTTGAGGTGACACAAGTAGGCAAGGGATCAAGTACAGGGAGTAAAGGACAGATTGGATTCTAGTATAACCAAAGGCCTGCTGCCTCGGAGTTACGGTGGTGCCATACCCTAAAATGGAAACATTTTGGTTAGTAGATGGCAGAATAAGAAGTTGTTCAGTTTTTGTAAGACTTTGTTTCAGACAGAGAGATGAACTGATGTTAGAGACTGAGGACAAACAATCGCTGGTGTTTTGTAGCTGGGTGGGAGTGATGTCACAGGAAGAGGTGTACAATTGAGTGTCATCCGCGTAGAGATGATACTGAAAGCCAAATCTGCTGATAGTTTGGCCAATGGGGGCTGTGTAGAGCGAAAAGAGGAGAGGACCTAGAACTGATCCCTGAGGAACCCCAACAGTAAGAGGAGTAGTAGTAGAAACTGGCAAACGATACACTTATAGGGAACTTGTCACATAGGTTATGCCCCCCTTGCTGAGGGCAGCACAAGCTAGTGTCAGACCTGCAGTTTCCAGTGCTGTCTCCCTTATTCTGTACGATGCTGTAGTTTGAGTATTTAATGCTCAAATCTTATTCATGAGCAGGTGTTAGCCCCGCCCACTGACAGTTATTCACATGTTTCTACCTATTCAAAGTAATAGGTTTGTCAGTTGAGGTGGGCGGGGCTAGCCTCCGATTGGCCGGGTTTGAAAAAAACTGACTCTTTGAATGACTCTTCTGGCTGAAAACTGCAGATTTGAGCATTAAATACACGAAAACTACAGCATCTTACAGAATAAGGGACACAGCGCTGGAAACAGCAGGTCTGACACTAGCTTGTGCTGCCCGCAGCAAGGGGGGCATAAACTAGGTGACAGGTTCTCTTTAATAAGCGGTCGGAGGTAGGAAGAAAACCAAAAGAGAGCAGTATCCTTGAGGCCAAGGGAACTTAACTTGCTGGGGAGAATCTAGTGATCTACAATGTTCAAGGCTGTACAGATCCAAAAGAATCAACAGACATAAGATTTAGCCATCAAAAGATCATTTGAAACTTTAGCTAGAGCAGTTTCTATGTAGTGTAATGTGAGGAAACCAGATGGTAAAGGGTTGAGAAGAGCATTAGCAGATTCGGTGACAGGAGACCCAGCATTTCAGTTCAGAAATGAAGGAAAGATTAGAGATAGGTTGGTAGATAACAGAGCAGGACAGGTTCAAAGTACAGTGGTTATAACAGCATGTTTGAAGGAGGAAATCCTAGTAGATAGAGAGAGGTTAAAAATTCAAGCCAAGAATATTTCTGTGCACTGAAAAAATTTGTTCAATTTTTTTTCACTCTCTGCCACTTTTTTGCATGGGTGGGCATGGATGAAGCCCCCTTCTAAAGTATTGTCTGATTTAGATAGCTTATCAGAGGCTTCTGAGTTAATAGACGGGTCTATCCAAAACCCAAATCTACATCTAAGAGCTGGTAATAACTACAGATTGTAACTCTCTCTTTTCCTGGATGACGTAGCCGATTGGTGCATTGAAAGGACAGGTCATTGAGCTGTGTATTCCCCATTCCCCCTGTTGTGGGGCTGCAGAGTTAACGTCGGAATTGAAAAAGTTAGACCCCGTGTGGGGGACCGGTGACACTATACTATCTGATCATCTTATCGTCAAGTAGTTATCCTAACAAAGCGGGATAACTGGTAGCCGACCTAAAGTAAAGTCCAGTCCGTGTGATTTCATGTGATGACGCTTGTTTTTTTCACGGTCTGCATTAGGCCCTATTCACATAGCATTTGTGCTCTCTTTGCCAGGGGTGTTGCTAGGGTCCTAAAATATCAAGGGCTTCTGTGTTACCTTTTGCTCAGTAGGACTGGGTTCACACAACTTTTTTCACGCCACATCGTGAATTGAGTCATATTTTTACAGAGAAAAAAGCGGATGTTCCTGTCACTAATTTTACCCACATTCCACACACACATATCTATCTATCTATCTATCTATCTATCTATCTATATATAGTCTACCACTTCAGCAGTACTCTGTACGGTGAAAATCAGCACTGACAAATATGCTTTTTCTAAAGTGCTCATCTATGTATGACAGTGTAATATAAATAAGTAACCAAATAATACTCCTTTTCATGGAGCAAATATACCATACATATGATTGTTACCAAGAAAAAAAAATTCCAATACCAAGACCCAATAATATTATGACTTAAGACCCAAATAATACTACCAGACCATGACTCTGCATGCATATATATTAACAGGCATCCTCCTGCTGTTAAAGGGGTTGTCTCATCTCAAAGTTTCATAGGATGCATGAATGAAATAATGCTGCTTTGCTCTGTCACTTCCTGGTCAAACTGTCTGTAATTAGCATATGAGCTCCATGTATTCAGACTTCTCTGTTTTAGTCTAGATTAAATAAATTACCTTCTCTGACATCCAGAGAAGCTTCTGAGCTAATGTAAACAATAGAGTAATTACTGTCTTTTGTCTGAAAGATCTGATAACACACAAGCTCTCACTCACATGTGATGAGTCACCCCCTGCTATCAGATACAACAAACAGCAGGGGAGAAGGAGTACACAGGTTGGTCACTTGGGAAGCCTGAGAGCCCTGAGAAGGTGATAAAATCATTTGTAGCTTCTCAACAAAAAAAGATGAACAACGCAATATATTTGGAAAACGTCTTCATTTAGTGTTTCCTACACTTTGAAAGCTTTTCTTTGTAGTGAGACAAGCCCTTTAAACATGGCAGAGTACTTGTGTGTTCCCCTGTAAAGAGCTGTCCTCCGAATCCTTTCATAACAATGATGAAACTAAATTAATGTGTGTAACGTCACAAGACTTGGATTTGAAGGGAAGATGAGATTAAGCAGTGAAAGATGGGAGCGATGTCTTTGGAGGACATTAGTTCTTTTTCTTGTCATTTTTTTTAAATAAGACTATTTAATTTCCTCCTATGAGGGACCGTGACTAGCTCAAAAGCCCTTTTACTGTTCTGTAGAAAATGCAGCTGTATTTATCTACAGGCAGTCCCCAAGTTTGGCACAAGATTGGTTCTGTAGGTTTGTTCTTAGGGCTTGTTCACACGGCTTTTGTGGATCCGATTTTTGGATCCGTGCTGAATCCAAAAATCGCATCCAAGAATGCATTGGCGATCAGATCCAACACGTATCCAACACGCAGCTGCATGTTTGGATGCAGCAGGATCGCACCCTATAGTTTTTTCGGACTGAGAATTGACATGTAAATTCTTGGAACAGATCCGAAAGACGCAATGAGACACACATCAGTGATCACTCGTCTGTACGCTGATGCGTGTTTCATATTAAAAGCAATGTAAATCACACTGCTATTTGTTAGATACGTGTTTGGGTCCGTGTAGGGTCCGACAGACAGATCCAAACACGCAGCTAAAACGTATGTTCATATGGACTCAACACGCTGTGTGAACATACTCTTAAGTTGAATTTGTATGTAAGATGGAACAGGTACATTGTAGCTCCATCCAAAATATTTTTTTTAGGTTTGGATAGTGCTGGAAAGGGTTAACACCCCTGTAACATCTGTTTTGCTGTCTGTGCGTCTGTTCAGAAGACTTCACCTCACTTTCTGCTCCTCAGGCAGATAATATACCTTGGTTATGTAAGTGTTTGGGGCTCAGTGGTAGGATTTCCGCTCCCGTATAAGGCTTCAGTAAATCCACAGCACATCTTGTAATGAATTCATGAAATGTATATCATTTATTTACAGCAAACATGTAGTAACTCTGCACGGTGCAGCAATCAAGCAAGAGACTGCAAATGGCAATGTTGTAAGTCCAGCTATGCGTCCAAAGTTTCAACCCCGGTTGGCCGCCTTCTGGTCACATCTAGAGGGAGAGAATCTGGTGGCACATGAGCAGGCGGCTGCAGCTTATAGCATTGAACAGCACTAAAGGAGTGGGGGAGAGCCTGGGGCTAAATAAATGGTTCATGCTCTGGTGTCACGTCCAACGATAGTCTCTGTTTCTTAAAGGGGTTTTGCCACGAACTAAAATTGTCATGGGAAGTTTGTAAATTAAATAATAAACATTTTCACCATTCATCATTATTAAAAATTCTGCACCATTTTTGTCTTAGCTGCGCCTTTAGTGATCCAATGTTTACAGCTCGTCTCCAGTGGATATGACCAGGCCCGAGAGCTCCTCAGTCTTGGTCGCACATGCTCAGATATCACCTCTACTCCAAGGAAGCTACTGAGTGTTCAAATCCCAGGTGCTGTAATTCTACTCCTGTCCTCTGTCTTCCTTAGTAATTAGTCAAACAGTGCAAATAGATAATAAAGAAACGTCAATCAGGTTTGTGCATTGATAAAGAGAAATAAAATCCATAGGTTTGGTTACTGCAGGGATTTGAACCGAGGACCCTTGTGCCTGGAGGCAAAAGTTTTACCTTTGAGCTGCATTGTAGCTACTTAGTTCTACACATAAATAGACCTTTTATTTGACTAGAGAGAGGAAAGGCCTGGTGATGTCATCCTCCTGGGTCACATGATCTGCAATTCAAACAAATCGCACACGCCCCCTTCTGAGCACACAGAGCTGAAGAGTTGGATGCAGGTGGTATGAAATGAGATCATGGCAAAACCCCTTTAAGTACGAGTCGTATGTAAGTTGGATGTTTGTGCTGTACTTGTAAATTTGTAGCACCTTGTATGGAAGAATTGATTGCACATTCCGAGGTGGATATGGAGAAGCTCAATCGTACCTGGGCCCCCTGAACAGTGTATCAGGCCTCCCCAGAGTTTTGTACCCTTTCTGTTTGAGTGCCCCCTTTGCAGTCTTTCCCCCCTATTCTCAGTATTGACCTGGGGATGGATTTGGGTATGGCGCCGTCGCCACCTCCCACCTCCATATATATATAAAAGAAGTCCAAACAGAACAGTACATACCCATAAATAGAGGGACAACAACAACCAAAAAAGAGAATAATATATATGTGTGTATATATATATATATATATATATATATATATATATATATATATTATTTTTTTTTATTTTTTGGGGTTGTTGTCCCTTTATTTATGGGAATGTATTGTTCTGTTTGGGCTTCATTTGTTACCTTTCAACATACTGGGTGCCATGGTCTTGCATTTCTGTGCTTCTTGAAGTGTATGATCTGGATTATGCCGTATTTCTTATTCCTAGCCATGTACAACTTCCTACACTCACATCTGTGACCCATGTTTTAGGGACACTCAATTCTTACATTTCCCATATTCTGTATGGTTATGTTTTCTGATTGTTCTTTTATTGAAAAATGCAGTAAAACTTTTAATAAGAAATAAACTGTAGCACCTTAAAAAGGAAGCTCATGAATAACCAGAAAAAATAAGAGTTCTGTCATCTAACTACTGCATCAATGATGCAGTTACATACAATCTATAGTTTTCTGTTACCAATCATTTCAGGATGCTAAGAGGCTGACACATGAATGCTGTCTACTCTCTGTTATCAGCCTCCTATTCATTTCTTGAGAGAGAACACTCCTTTTGCAATGCTGTTTGCTATTCAAATTGCAGCATTTGCAGTTGTATTTATTGTATTTGTTTCTTTTCTTTTAGGTGCCCAATATCTTGTTTCATTACAAGTAGATTTAAGAAAAGCATTGGTTTATAAAGATCTGATCTCCATGGCAGCTGAGCCCTTTTACATTGAGGTAAGATAAGCTTGCAGTTGTATCACTCTGAACCAGCTATGTGAAGCTCAAAGACTTCACTGGAGCACTGGTGCTATCTGCTAGATGGATCCAGTCCACTAAGATACCTCCCAGCCATAGTCTTGTGCCTGGGGGGTTCCTAGGGTCTCCCATTATGGTGGTTGGCAGGGATTTCGGGCATCTGATCTCCATTGATCTAGCAGTTATCACTGATTATGTGAGAATGGCTTATAGCTGGAATACTCTTTAACTGTAAGGTGTGCCATAACTTTCCTCTGCCCCAAAAAAGGTTTGTATGCGCCTCCATTTCCAGCATATATAGGCACAAGTGCACAGCCCTGTGACTGCAAGAAGTAAATCCTCAAACACCAAATACAGAAGCACAAAGATAACATGAAAACCCATACAAACATTGAACTAGTGGAACATTTTAAAATGCATTACTGGTATGCTTTATACATGCATAAAATAAAGATTTTGTTGCGTTGTTGGATCAAGTTCCATATGCCCCCTTACCAATTTAGGGATTCATCTGATAAGAGCTACTTAACTCAGGCTGAATCTCCACCGAATCGAAAAAAAAATGGCCGAAAGTTTACCTTTTTTTTTTCCGATGCACGACCGCGGTTTTTGTCACGTTTGGCATACAATATAATATGCCGACGCCCGAAGACAAGCAGACAAAAAAACGACCTGTGGAGACTATAGGTCGTTTTTTCTATTGTTGTCTATGGGGCTACCTACCTTGTATTTTCGGCGGTTTTAAAATATTAAAACTTCCAAAAATACAATCGTATTGCTGTGCCATAGAGATATAGACTAATACTTCTCTTTGGGGCCAAAACTGCCACACACTCAGGGCTGGACTCTATTCAGAAAATCACTGGGAAAAATATTTAAGCTAAACCTCTCTTAAATTGTATCACTGCCAAAAAATAGAGGAATATAAAATATAAGTTTTAATTTAAATATATAAGATACAAATACCACAATAATCCATGCACCTATAAACAGCACACTCACGTGACCAAGGGTATTCATAGATATTCAGTCTCCAATGAAGAAGGGAAAGGTTCCGGATATTCAGACTAGATAGAAAAAAATACTTTAGGACAGAATTAACATGGACATAAAATATCCAAAGCCGACACTCTTCCTTCTTAAACCCCTACCTGACTTGTGGGGGAAACACCCCAAAAAGGGCACCCCCACTCACTGGAAGCTAAATCCGGTAATGGTAATAGATCAATAACAACAAAAACCTGATATTGGCCAAAAACTATAAACAAGCCCAATATGTTAAAGAGAATCTGAAACTGTGCACTAAAAGTCTTTATTTTGTGCATTTATAAACAAAAGCATAATCTTTAATTTCTAACAAAATCACGTTGTATTCATTTATTCTACATATTAAATAGTTTGTAAAAGGGCCCAAAAAAGACAGACTCCATCCAGTTCACCCATTTTGCTAAAAGGGTTTATCCAAGGAAAGGGATAAACCTCCATGAGGTAAAGCCAATTGTCCCCCATTTTAGGGGGAAAAAAATCCCCTTCCCCACTCCAATTTGGGATCAGAATAAAAACTTGGATAACGACCCCTCCCAGAATCCTGGGGCACTTTAAATTGTTATATTTTTACATCTTAAAATTAACCGACCCCTTTTCCAAATCCGGCATAAACTTGTTATATTATTACATTAAAATGTATCCAGACCCTTTCCAGAATCCTGGGCACATAACTTGTTATATTATTACATCTAAAATGTATCCACCCCTTCTCCAGAAACCATCACTAGAATTTTAATTTTTAACTAGAAATTTAACCAGACCCTTTCTCAGAATCCTGGTCACTATAAAATTGTTATATTATTACATCTAGAAATGTTTCCAGACCCTTCTCCCGGGTTTGTCACTATATACTTGTTATAATATTACATCAGAAATGTATCCAGACCCTCTCCAGGGTTCTGGGGCACATAACTTGTTATATATTACATCTAGAAATGTATCCAGACCCTTCTCCAAATCCTGTCACTATAACTTGTTTATTATTACTCTAAAATGTCTCCAGACCCTTCTCCAGGGAAACCTGGTCACTATAACTTGTATATTATTACATCTAAAATGTATCCAGACCCTTCTCCAGAATCCTGGTGACTATAACTTGTTACATTATTACATTCTAGACCCTTTCACTGTTAGTGAATTCACCATGACAAGTTCCTCTTGCAGCGAGTTCCACAGTCTCACTGCTCTAACAATAAAGAAGTCTGTCCTATGTTTATGTAGAAACTTTCCTTCCTCAAGACGTAGAGGACGCCCGCTTGTTCTGGATACAGGTCTGGGTATAAATAGATCTTGGGTGAGATCTCTATATTGACCTTTAATATATTTAAACATATTTATTATGTTCCCCCGAAGCTGTCTTTTAGCTAAACTAAATAACCCTAACCTTGCTAATCTTTCTGTCCACCCAGTCCTTTTATTATTTTTGTTGCCGCTTTTGTACCTGTTCAAGCTCTACAATGTCTTTCCTGTGCACCGGTGCCCAAAACTGTCCACAATATTCCATGTGTGGTCTAACCAGTGACTTGTATAATGGTAGAATAATGTTCTCATCATGTGCTGCTGTACTTGGTGTTCAAGAATGTAATATTATTTCTGATGCATGATGGTGCCATAGTGCATTGAGGTGCCAACGAGGTGCAAGTCACACCTCTAGAAGAAAGAAAAACTTCTGCCATCCTTAGATTAGTAACATACATAGTACATACAAGGAACATCAAGAGGATACCTGGTCACAAAACATGTAATCCCCAGACATGGGCATTCCTAGGGTAAGAACCAGATACAGGCAGTCCCTGACTTACAACGTTCCAACTTACATCTGTCCCCTAGTTACAAACAAAGGCTTATGGGACATGCTGGCGCTTTTAGTTCCGTGTTCCACAGCAGATAGTAGCTGTGGAATGACAAGTTCCAGCATGTCACAACAGCACATGAGGTGAAAATGAGGTGAAATCTTCTTAACAAGGGCACAGACAGCAAAACAAATGTACAAACCCTTCCTTGCACTATCCAAAACTAGAAAACCCTTTTGTTCTGGAGTTACATTTAACCCCTTAAGCCGAACGCCTGAAAAGTGTTTAATGACCAGAACATTTTTTTTAGTTTTTGCCTCCTTGCGTTTCAACAGTTGTAACTTTTTTATTTTTTCAATGACGCAGTTGTATGAGGCCATCGTTTTATTCGAGACAAGTATTACATATAGGGAATAGTTAAGTTCACTTATAAATAATTGCAGTATTTTTTTATTTTGAAAATTTTTTTTATTTATTTATTTATTTTTTTTTTTACAACATTCACATTTCACACTTAATAACTTGTTAGATTAATTTTACAGGTTATTACGGTCATGTGGATAGCTAATATGTGTAGGTTTTTTTGTGCGTAATTTATGCACAATTATTTTTTATTAAATATTTATTTTATTTTTATTTTTTTATTTTTTTTACACTTTTTATGGGTTTTTTTTACTTTTTTTTTTTTTTTACTCCCATGAAGGGAGAACTGTTTTACATTTTTTTTTTTATACTTAGTAATGTATTATCATATTCTTATATGCTAATACATTCTAATATGTGTCACTTTGACACAGACGGTGATCTGGACAGCACACAGTGTGTCCTGGTCACTGGCTTGTTACACAGACAGCTCGGTGGCTACTCTAGGTCCCCAGGGCTGACTGTGCAACCGTTCCCTGAGCTCTGTCGGGTGAGCGGGTGTTCCGATCACCCGACAGAGCAGGGGAACCCTTTGATTGCGCTGCGGTAACGAACCGCCGCAATCAAAGGGTTAAAGCAACAGGTTGCGGAGGTTTCCTCCGCTACCCGGTGCTCGTAGGAGATGCTCTGGGATCAGGGCTGTGTAGTACAGCCCCGATCCCAGCGCAGTTGCGGCGCCGGGCGCCACAAACTCCAATTTCTGTGGCAACGCCAAAAGACGTAGCTGCAGACGAACGACCCGCACCGTCTGACGCCAATAGACGGTGCACGGTCGTTAAGGAGTTAATAAATATACATGTTCTGGCTTACATACAAATTCAACTTAAGAACAAACCTACAGCCCCGATCCCGTTCATAACCCAGGGACTGCCTGTATATGTATTGACTTCTGTAGGAGATGCTCACCAGCAAGTGTTCGGTTGGTTACAGTAATTATCGTGGGAAATGCTAAGTACATAAATGAATGAGTTAT
Organism: Phyllomedusa bahiana; assembly: GCA_025379985.1. NCBI lineage: Eukaryota > Metazoa > Chordata > Amphibia > Anura > Hylidae > Phyllomedusa > Phyllomedusa bahiana. Next base: position 17,430 of record JAODAL010031935.1, on the reverse strand, counting down.
TATAACCCGATACAATGTTCATCGTCACATCCATTATAATGGCTTGTTAATACGAGTCTCGTTGGAGGTGTTTAGTTTCTGTTGTGTCCTTTGCATAACAAATCTAAGCACGTTCCTCTTTCCTTTTTAATGAGCGTGACACAGATTTTGGTCAGCAGTACACGTTGTTCTTAACATTGGAAGTGATGGGTGATTTTAGCCATGTCTCTTCCTCCTGTCTCTTTCTTATAACATCATGGTCGTAAGCACTTTCACCCTCAGGTGACACATGGAGGTTGTGTTAGCAATAGACGTGGACATGACTCGGTGCCCGCACTGAGAGCAGACTTGTCCGGGATGGTGCAGTAATGAGCTGCACAAAGTTTAAGCTACAGATTTGTCATCTGTCAAATCTACTGTTCGCTCTCGCAAAATGGCAGGAACGATTTATTGGATCTGACTGGCAAATCTTGCAGAGGGAGCCACAATAATTGTTGATGCTGTCGAGCTTCCCAGCCGCCTGTCTTGCCTGTTCTTATGTTACAACATGTCCATCGGATACAGCCACCAGAGGAGCCGTTCAGACCATTTCACAGCCGCACCGCACACGTCCTTCTGGTTTTTTTTTCGGCTATGTGCTTGTTGTAAATGACTCATTTTCTGGTCCAGATCACATAGACTATTATTGCAAGTACTCTGAGTATTAAATTAGTTCCTGCTCAGGATCTCTTACAGAATAGAAATGAAATATTTATTCAAGGAGTACCCAGAAGACTACAGCCGCAAATCCAGCATTGCTTACAGATGACGGCAATAGGTTTTATTTCCAAAATGAATTCACATGACTAACTCTGCCCAATTTTATTCATTTGTCTTTTCATAAATCTTTGTCCTAAAGCCCAGTTTAAGAATCTTATCTACATCTATGTTTATCCTGAAAGGGGGAACTAATACTGGGTGAGGCCCAAAAAATTTGTAGGAATAGTATTGTGGGTGTACTATGATTGTGTGGCAACCAGATGGAGGTTTGTAGGTCATGACTGGAAGAAGTCTTCATGGAAGTGTGGGTCATGATGTTGACTTTATAAATTAGAGGTATGGTGTTCATATCAATACATTGATTCATTTTACCTAATTCATGTTTACTTGGTTTCATTTTTTAATTTGGGAGCATGTTTACTGGCTTCTACTGGCCTGCAGTAGTGAGTTGCTGAGGACACCAGGTCTGTAGCTATAGCAAACCGCACTGGCAGCCTATCGGGAGAGATTGAACAGGTCTATAGCTGTAGTAACTAGCATTTGCAGCCTATCAGGATCGATCAAACAGGTCTGTTGCTATAGCCACCTGAGGAGCTGATGCAGCCCATAATAGAGGGGATATCTAAGAATAGGTAGAATACCGGTAATGGACACGTATTGCAAAGTGACTTGATTTTCCAAGGTCTTTAAAGGGGTTGTCTCACTACATCGATTCATCTTACCTCAGTCCTGTTTTCTTGCTTTCATTTTTTAATTCAAGGGCAGGTTTACTGGCCTGCAGTGATAAGCTGCTGAGGACACCAGGTCTGTAGCTATAGCAAACAGCACTGGCAGCCTATCAGAAGAGATTGAACAAGTCTGTAGCTGTAGCAACCAGTGCTGGCAGCCTATCAGGAGAGATTAAACAGGTCTGTAGCTATAGCGACCTGAGGAGCTGATGCAGCCCATAAAAGAGGGGATATCTAGGAATGGGTAGAACACCGGTAATGGACACATATTGCAAAGTTACTTGGTTTTCCAAGGTCTTTAAAGAGGTTGTCTCACTACATTGATTCACCTTACCTCAGTCCTGAGGAGCTGATGCAGCCCATACAAGAGGGGATATCTAGGAATAGGTAGGACACTGTTAATGAACACATATTGCAAAGTAACTTGTTTTTGCAAGATCTTTAACATAAAAGCAGCCCTTTTAGTGAGACAACACCTTTAACATAAAAGCAGCCCTTTTAGTGAGACAACCCCTTTAACATAAAAAGCAGACCTTGTAGAGAGACAACCCCTTTAAGTCTGCCATGTAATAAAAGTTGAAATTGCAGCACCAAGAAGGAAAAGTCTTGAAATTCACAGGATCAATTAACATAGTAATAATATACAAAGTTTTAAGAAAAAGGAAACAAATCTTTAAAACATATGGAGTTTGTGCTGATAAGAGAGCATGGACAGGCGTACCTCGTTCAGTATGGTCAGAAAATATGAGTAAGAACTACAATAATAGAACCACTCACCATAAGGGATTGTGCTACGATGGTACAACACACTTTAGTACATGAGTATAGTCCAGCTGCTCACGAGCCCATAATCCATGGAGGAAGATGCACTTGCACAGATAGTGTTCCACTGATTCAGACAATGAACAAAAAATGTGTAAAAAACTTTTTGAGGGCTTTCACACAATGGGAAGAAACAGACGCATTGGGCTAACTCGGTTAAGAGTGAGTATGGAAAAGTATCTGAGACAACCATCTCCAGCTACCGGGCCATAGAGACCCCAACAGGAGCACCTTTCCTGCATTATTCCTCTCCTGGATGTTTAAACATTTGAAAAAGTAGATACTTCTTTTGGTATGTACAGTTTTTTTCTATATGAAAAGTTTGTGATCTCTACCCCACTGAAGAGTCTGTTGGTTTATGGACGAAACGCGTCTGAAGGATGTTGGTGACATTATTTAATGATATCTATTGCTAATATAGTACATTATCTGGAAGCTAGATATTAGGTGCTATCTACTTACATACATCTAAGTATCATCTAATAATACTATCCAGTGGCGTTAATACGTTATTTATCCGTATATGTTTTGGTGCATCGTATTATCTATACATGAGTTTCTGTACGCCGATTGTATAGTGATGTCAGGTATTCTTTATAGTTAAGAGGATAGGGTCTGGTAGATACTAGACTGTGCGGGGGCGCCCTTTTCAGGGCGGGTCTTCTGCTAAGAGACTTCAGCTAGGTTAGGTATCTGTAAGGAGTTGTATTCTCCTATTTTGATGGTTGTACTATAGACTATAAGTATGATATTTGTGTGTTTTAACAGATTTATTGAAGAAAAATTAATTTTTAGAAAATGAATTAGTTTTTGCTGGTTGGCATACTGAGTATGGAAAAATATCAAATATAGTGGATGTATAAAACTTATAAAATATATAATTAACCGACACAATTAGGAGCGTGATGTTCCAAAATAAATAGCGTCAGATTTATTTAGCTTTAAAAAATATATTAAGAACAAAAGATACTACGCGTTTCTCTCCCACACTCGTGAGCTTTATCAGGCCTATAGGTCTCAAACAATGCAGAGATATATGTATATACACACACAATGTATCTGGGCGGTCTCTGTTCAAAAAATAAAAAATGGGGGGTTTGAAAACAAGGCCTGGCCTTGTATGTTAGTGGACATACATAGATAAACAGCAATTCATAAGAAATAAAATAATTAAAATGAAAATATATTGAGTTGAAAGTAATACATTATGATTATTATAATTATTATTGTTAAAAGGTAAAAAATGTATTTCCATATAATGTTATCAAAGTCTCGTGAGATCTGTAGCATAATTACTGCTCTCTGTAGTTGTCACAACAAATTTAGTTAAAATTCGGAGCATTTATCCATATGTTTTTTGCAGTGCATTTCTGTTTCTTGGTATTTAATTAGATTTTTGTATTTTTGGTTTCTCACATTCTATTTATAGTTTTTCCACAGCGCTGTATTTACATTCCTGGTCTAGATTTGTAATAAGTCATTGACTATTCTTATGCAATGTTGTTTTTAAATGTGTTTCTACTTTGTGTGGGAGATAGGTATGCACATTATTGCGTCACTGCCTCTAGTCATTTCGCCAGGTATGTCTGTGTGACCCTGGTCTGGTGTGTTCGCACCCCGGGTCTCTCTGCGCGTCCGCGGTGATTCTCCGTTTGGGTCTCTCCACGCATGCGCGGTGACTGTTCGGAGATGTTGCGGGTGCGCAGGCGCTGGCGTGTTCACACGCGCGGTCGGCGCGATCACTGCAGTTATGGCGGTTGGCGCTTTTGGATGTGCATTGCTTTCTCTCTCTCACAGGTGAGTGTAATCTATGCTCATTTTCATATAAGAGAGGTCATTGTTCATTGTGATCATGCAATGACTAAGGGGCAGTTGCCCTGAAACACGTAAGCCTCATTACACCTTGTTTCGTGCTGGCTTGCCGTATGTTTTAATATTTTTGCAATAAATGTTGGACTTTTATTGGCCGATCTTGGAGTGCTGGACCATATTTCTATATTGTGAATACTTACAAAGGACACTGCATGAGCAGACAGCCGCTCGGGAACCCCTAGAAAGCTGGGTGAGCGAGCACAAGGAATGCCAGCCGCTAAGGATCCCCTAGAAAGTTGGATTAAAAGATGCTGCAAAATGTTGGGTGAGTGTAAGAGGTGCTAGCCACTCAGCAGGAGTGAGCAAGTGCAAGGAATGTCAGCCGCTCAGGATCCCAGGGAAAGTCGGGTTGAAGGATACTACAAAATGCTGGATGGGCGCAAGAAATGCTCACTACTCCAGATGTGTGAAGTTCCTTTGTAAAGGCCTCTTCATGGTATTGGCCTCGTGGTCTCCAGACCCATCTCTGACTATAAAGGGGCGCTCCCACGGCAAAGGCCAAATACTGGTTGGATTTCCCAACAGGTATTTGGTCTGTTTTTGGCACGCCGGGGGATGACTTTTGTCAGCTGTTTGCGGATTCAAGCCATCCCCCTTCGCACCCACATGTTCATGTTATACTCGAAAACTGGGTCGAAGATTGAACATGTTCTATGTTTTTCGGACCGCCGGAAGTGTAAAAAACCGTCCGGCAGAAAATCCGTCCGGGGACCACTGCACAAATTTTCCATTTGTCAGTGCAAAAGGTTGACAGTCGGTTTACAGACAGCCTTCAAATCCGAAAACCGTCTGTAAATCCAACTGAAAACCAGTGCAGTGGGGACAAGCCCTTATTGCTTCCAAGACAGAAACGAGACTTGCTGAAGAGGATAGACCTCCATTCCCGACCCTATTGACAGTACTTGATCTTATCTGCACCTGCTATATCTTTAATGTGCAACAACTTGTCCTTCAATGTTGAGGATATGTATACATAAGTTTATATATTCCTCAACATTGAAGGCCGAGTTGTATGATTATGTACATTAAGGACGTAGCAGGTGTCGTTACATATATGAACACACATACACCATTCCGAATATTTGTATTTGCAGACTCTAAGGCAATACCTATGTCTTATGGCTTGAACCTCTGATCTTTTAATACAAGCAAAACTCACCTCTTATAGAGAGGATACAAGAGGAAAATAGACTAATCAAACACTTCATGATCATGCAGATTCCTTTGTGGTTCGGTGCCTTGATAATGTAAGTTATTCAACAAAATAATGGTAAGATTAATGTTGTCACCAAACATCTGTTACCCGAAGCTGAGATCACTCAAAAATGGCTGAATTAATGATGAAAAGACTTTACACTAGAGACAACTTGGAAATTCAGGGTAAGTTCAGACAAACCAGAAAAACTGAGTAATCCACAATGACTGAACCATCTGAATGTGGTTTACTGATTCTGGGTATTATTTTTGTGCTATTAGGCTTTGTTCACACAGTCATTTTCCTGCATATTTTGTCACATAATCCGTGAGTACGGCACTGAAATCCACATTAAGGGTGCTTTCACATGGTGTGTTTTTGACCGCAATTTTTGCCACGTATTTTGTGCAGGAAGGCACATCATTAATTGCTGTGCCTTCCTGCATAAAAAAAACCCCAACAAAAATCGTGGTAAAAAACACGTAAAAAATGCACCATGTGAAAGCACCCTAAGGGAACTTTCACACAGTGCAGTTTTGGTGCAGTTTTAACTGCGCCTTTATTACCAGCAGCTTCTTTCACTTATCTAAACTGTTTAGAAATTGAGTAATCAACTAGTGTGTTTGTATCCACAAGACTTCAAACACAGTCATTGATTACTTGAAACAATTAAAAAAACTGAAAGGAGCTTGCTGGTAATAAAGGCCGATTAATTTGAGCACAGTTAAAACTGCACCAAAACTGCACTGTGTGAAAGCTCCCTAAATCTGCCTTTAATCTGCATCCGGTTATTACTAGTAATTTAATAAAAAAAAAAAAGACATTTTACTTATTGACAAGGTTTCCATGTAGAAACTATTCGATAGCCAGGATGCGGATTGTTCTTACTGAATTTGGCCAATCTACATCCAAAACCATAGTGAAAGCTGATGCATACAGTTTGAAAATTTGCAGCAGACATCCAAGAGTATTACCGCAGACCCGCAATTAATTTTCCCAATCAAAATAGGTTGTGTAAACATACCCTTCATTTTGATTTGTTCGAGTTAATTACATTCACAGTATGGCTATGTTCACATGGCGTACTTTCAGCACGCATTTTGCCGCGTATTTGCGCTCTAATACGGGCGAGATGTGTGCCGAAATTACGGTAATCCATAGTTGTCATAGAGGACTATGGATTACGCCTCCTCTTCCCGCTCGTACAATGCATGTCTATGGCGCTGGTGGGCTGCCGCCACCCCCCAACACGCGTCGTGGGAGTACGTGCTGATCAGCGCGAGCTCCCGAGACACACGATGTATTGCGACGCGTACTGTACGCGCTGCAATACATCGTGTGAACATACCCTAACATAGTTCTTGGCTTTAATGTCCAGAAGTTGCTACAATTAATTTGCTGATCTCTTTTAATGATCTATACATTGGTCATTAGTTTGTAAAGCTTTAGTTACAGCGCACAAGGGCCCTATATGTCCTTCTTTGAAGCCTGAGCACTCATGTGATGTCTGGAGTTATCCAGTAATTTGGTATTTGCATTAGGATTGCTCTCTAGTTTTCCCTTTAAGAGTACAGCAAGTTTGGATATGGTTTCTCATGGAGCTTTGATTGTAAGACTCTAGACATTGCTGAATTTCATCAGTGGGAATCGTTCATGGCATCTTGTTCTAATCAACCACTACCCAGTTATGTACTGGTAAGGGGAAGAACCCTGAAACAGCTGTCAATAGATGGGTGACTCTTTCTGTTAGAGAGGACTCTGGATTGGCGAATATCCCTGGTCGTATTTGAAGACTCTACTATGGATCAGACATTGACTTACTAGGATAGCAACTTCTAGGAGAAGATGGAGAAAAGTTTACTGTCTTTAGCGGAGAGGTAGTTGGCATACTGTGGCATACTTTTTCCATGAAAGATTACTTATAAATCTTCATACACAGATGACTCTCCTCAATGGGAACCAGTTCCCCAACAGAGCATGCAGTGATTGGGGGTTTAGCAGCCCCTCTCTATAGTACAGTGCGGTTCTACATGTCCTGTACTGCTCTTACATGTATTAGTGAAGTGCATGCAGTGATTGGGGGTTTAGCAGTGCCTTTCTACAGTACAATGAGGTACTACATGTCCTGTACTGCTCTTACATGTACCATGATGAGCGACTCCTTTGAGCACCAGATGAGGACCCCATTTTCTTTTTTCTTGGTACATGATGTATAAAGTACATGACCTAAAAAGCTCCCGTCCTCAACATGGAAAGCGATTTTCAGCTTTCAGCAGCTCTTTCTGATGTTAGATGTAAAGACTTGCTTTATCTGTATTCGTTATCTGCTTTATTTTCTTTCATCTTCATTCTCTATTATGTTGGGTGAACTTTTGGGGTTTCGGAACCAATTACCAGTTTTTCATAGCGTTATGGTTTCAACATACAGTGGCTGTCCTGGAACTAATTTAAATGTTATGTTGGGGGACCACTGTATAGGTATTACATTGACTTAATGGGTAGTAACCTTTAAGATGAACTAGAGAGAGAGTTTTCTTTATTCTGGAGGACAGCTAGTTGATACTTTTTCCCCTGGAACATGGACCCCATACACTGTGGGATCTCCTCAGTGATAAACGGTGCTCCAAGGAATGCACACGCCAAAAAACTAATAAAAACTAATAATTCATGAACAAGGCATTTTGGATACAGTAGTTTGATCAGACTCCAGTGCGATGCAGTCATTCATTATTTAGTATCATTAATAAATATCTTTGTTATATTATACCCCAGTGGGGTGTGAGCACATCGGGTGAGGGATACTTTGTAAATATTTTGTTACCCGTTTTCTGGACTAGATGGAATTTTTCTCTTCAGCGGTCGATCTTTGAAGTCCTTATATATCTACAGTAGTTGTTCCAACACCACAAAATGCAAATAGCAGGAGGTGTGTGTTCAGCCAGGAAAAACCTCACAACACGTCGCCTGCATCTCTTCAGGCTGCTTGTGGGGAGAAAATGAGACTCTTCAAGTTGCGTGATTTCCAAAAAAACGACAGGAATTGATTCCGTTTAATGAGGCAATTGAATGTCTTTTGCCAAGAGAGGCGCCTTGTTCTTACAGTGAAATTGTCAGTTTGGAGGTAGGGTAATAATTGATCTTTACTTTTAAAGCACGTGTAATGGTCTCCGTAAGATTGCTTTTCACTTTTAAGACTTTTGTAATCCCATTTAAATTTTGTGCTAAATTTAGCTTTTGGATTTGTTGAGTAGGAAGGAATTATTACCATACGGAGTGGAAGCGCAGTCATGTACATCCCTGTTGTTTCTCACAGTTTTTTTTACCTATAATAAATTTTTGTTGAAGCATTTTTCCAAATTTTAACAACGAAAAGCAAAGAAAAACAGTTACATATGAATGCGAGGGAAGTACATTCTAAGGCGTAAACATGGATCAGGTATTTGAAAAAGAGAACAAGAAATATGCCTTCCCTGACAAAACCATTGTGCCTAAACAAATGTGGACCAAAACTGACAGGTTCTGTTTTTAATGTAGTAATGAAGACCAGGACATCAAAGTCTCGGTATGCCAATGGTAGCCTTGGCTCACAATGAAAGAGCCATAAAAGAAAGGAAAGAAAGAAGAGCAACAAAGAGAGGGGGAGGTAGGGTTGTGTACGCAGCCAGGCACAGGAGTAGCACAAAAAGAAAAGAAAGAAGAGTTCTGAAGTCTCCATTGAGGGGAATAAGCTTCAAACATCAAGGGTCTATATGAGTGTAGGGTATCTAACATCCCCCTAAGGCGTGAAATTCCGGACTGGATTGACAAATGATCCAAGGAGCCCACGTTTGAGAAACTTTGCATCCTCAGGGGTGTGTGCAATCAATTCCTCCATACGGTGGGTGGACGCAACTTCGCTCACCCACTCCATTATTGAAAGAGATACAGTCGGCCGCCCGTGGCGCAGGATCACTGTTTTCGCCGCTTGTAGAAGGTGTCTTGTCAAGGACTTTTTATAGGAGGACGGCGAATAATGTGACATAAACAGGAGAGTTGCTTCTGGGGAGTCTGGAATAGCAGCACCAGCGCAATCCCTGATAGCCCGAAGAACCCTCTCCCAGAAGTCCCGCAGGATCTGGCAGCCCCACCAAATATGGCTCATAGTCCCAACCTCCCGGTAGCACCTCCAGCAGGTATCGGGTACACTGGGATACCAGTTGTGAAGCAAAGCCGGCACTCTATACCAGGATCTTAAAGCTTGTTTCTTGGGCCTTACAAGCTATGACCGCCTCTTTCTCACAGTTTATAATTCTAGAGGAACTACAAATTTCAATATAGGCTGGTGACTTTTGCCATCAAGGGCACATACTTCCACCATAGCCAAACTATTCTTCAAATTATTATATGAATTGCTTATTCTTGTATTATTTACTTGTGTTGTGCTAAACCAATGCCTCAATTTGTTTGATGGGATTTGGGAAGAGCAATTTTTTTAATCTGTATTGTAGTGAAATGATCACTTGTGTTTTTTGTCGACTTGGTTATTGGAGGCAACTGATTTGATGGCCACCAGTTAAATGAAATCACCGAATACTAATGATACAATGAGGACAAGAACCTATGTTTAACAATTTACTGATAAAATGTCCACTTGAAAAGTAGCTTTTAATAGCATCACAAATATGGTCACAAGACACAATTGCAAATGAGGATAACTGTGATCAAGCAAAATTGTCAAACTAATATGTCACTTTGGCAGTGAGAGAGAAATGTGCTTATGTTGTGGCAGTCACCAGTACCTCATGGAAGCGTCCGTAGCATAGAGCTTGATCTCTCCAATTCCTAGAGGGTTGTACACACTGAACCTATTGGGATAACAATGATCTCTTTATAAATTGAATACTCTAACTGCTTTGCCCAATTACTCTATAAATCTGTGCCCTGTTGAGCCCTCCCTTGTACCTTACAATTTTATCCCAAAGATGTTTCCACTACCTATCATTCCAGTATAATCCATAGAAATCATAGGAGGTTAAGATAAAAAGTATGGTCACTCCACTGTATGGTTTTAATTCATAGACGTTTCTACTGGTTATCATTCCAGTATCATCAATGGGAATCATAGGGGGTTCAGATACAAAGCATAATCACTTTATCACATAGTTTTATCCCACACATCTTTACATTGGTTATCATTCCAGTATCATCAGTATCAATCATAGTTGGTTTAGATACAAAGCATAGTCACTTTTACTGAATTTTTTTGTAATTTCAAAGATTATAAAATTTTCATAATGGTATATCAGTTTTCCAAAATGTCAAATCCTATAAGAATCATTGGGTTGCGGATTTCAGATACTTTCAAATTGCCAAATAGTCAAAATATACTTATGGTTTTAAATTCATAGATGTTTTTTCCTTACTAGGGTTTTTATTCCCCGTATTATCAACGGGAATCATAGGGGGTTCAGGTACAAAGCATAGTCACTTTATCATATAGTTTTATCCCATACACCTTTCCATTGGCTATTGTTCCAGTATCATCCATAGGAATCATAGGGGTTTCAGAAGCAAAGCATGGTCACTCTACTATATAGTTTTATCCTATACATCTTTCCACTATTTATCATTCCAGTATCCTCTGCATGAATCATAGGTGGTTCAGATACAAAGCATAGTCACTGTACTGTATGGTTTTAATTTATATACGTTTCTACTGGTTATCATGCTGGTATCATTCATAGGGATTCAGATGCAAAGCATGAGTCACTCTACTGTAAAGTTTTAGACCATAGACATTTCCATTAGCTATCATGCCAGTATCATTCATAGGAATCATAGGGGGTTCAGATGCAAAGCATGGGTCACTCTACTGTAAAGGTTTAGACCATAGACATTTCCATTAGCTATCATGCCAGTATCCTACAAGGGAATTGTAGACATTACAGATAAAAGGCATGATTACTCTGTTAGCTCGGTAGCCTGGTGTTACCTATGGTAACCGAAGGTAAGAGGCCAGAATGTCTGTCGTTCCAGTGGGCTCATATAGATTGGGATATAGCATAAATCAATTCTCTATAGTGCTGCCTATAGAAATACATTGATTTGCAAAACGTATTAAGCTGCTTACTGACAGCTGGGAAAGAGTCCTTCATACTGTGGCAACAACATTTGCAGATCATAAATGCCAATAGATATTAAGCACAACCAGTTGTTTAGGAGATGAATTTGCTCAGAAAGTTGCGTCATAGGGCTCAAAAAAAGCTATAGCCCCGAGGATATTCCTTAGTCTGTAAATAGCCGTAGCTTTTCTTTGAAGTCCTCCTTTTAATATGTATTTCTGCAAAGCTTTGTTTGCTGTGATGAGTTTATGTGATTTTAGTTTGGGAAACCGTTTTTACACAAATTCAGACTAATTAATTTATCGGGTTCTTTCATTATAAAAAGTCTTAAAAAACTTGGCAGAGTTTAAAGAATTCTAATCTTTTGCTTAACCCAATATTGCTAGGAAAGCAAAGCAACACAGACTAATCATTCATCTTCTTAGGGGGGGGGGGCCTGGTAAATACGAGTTGCGAATGATGCTATTTTTGAGGGGGCAGGGGTTTTAACGGGAAAAATTGTTTTCAAAATTAAAAAAATTTCCCATCTTTCAAAAGATATCATAAAATTCCTATTTTAAACAAAAGGGGGCTCTTCCCCGGTTCCGCAGATTTCCCCCCCTCCCCCGTTTGGGGCAGGAGGCCCCAAAGGTCTCACTGTTGTAAAAAGTGGCTTTGTAATTAAAATTAGATTGCGCAATGTCACTAGAACATGACTTACGAATTTTTTTTGGGTTTTTTGGGGCTATTGGGTTTAAAATTCCAATATTGCATCTGAGGCTCGGTTCACACATACTTTTTCACTATGTCCGAAGTTTCCGTGAAGGTCTAGTGAAAAAAAGTGACCCATAGAAATCAATAGAGCAGACTTGAATCTATTTGGGCCATTTTTTTCTTTTGGTTTTCTGCAGGGTTCAAAGGCTGGTAGACCACCATTTTTTGTCCGTACAAAAAAACTTAAGCTTGACAAATATAGTAAACCTGCTTTCTATAAGCCGGCTTGGCTATGTCACAGTATCTGTTAGGGCACCTCTTTTCACTTTATCTGAAAGATACATTAGACGTATTGAATAACGCTGCGGGAACTGAGCCTAAAATCTCCTTTCGAAAAAAACCCAAAATCTGAAAAACTTGTACAAAGGAGCTGAAAGGGGTTTGGGGTCACCTGACCCAAAAATTGCTGTTGTCATTTAAAAGGTGTGTTCCCACAGCAAAGACCAAATACCGTCCGGATTTTGGGGTTCCGGTTTCTTTGTTTTTTTTTGGGCATTTTTAGGGGGAGGGGCTTTTTTTTCCGTTTTCAAGCCGTCCCCTTCGACTCACATTTTCTTCTTTCCCTAAAAAAACCGGGAGGAAGAATAAAAAATGTTATAAGTTTTTGGCCCGCTAGGGGGGTTTTAAAAAACCATCTGGGGGAAAATTTCGGGGCAGTGGGGACCGTGAACTTTTTTTATTGAAGTTTGGGGGGAGGTTGCGTGCCCGGTTTTTTATAAAAAAAAAAACCCATTGATAAGTGACAAAAAACCCAAAGGGGGTTAAATAGTCTGTGTGATTGTAATGAATAGTCACTTGTTTTTAACTTAGACCCAAGGCTTGAACGGTGGGGTAGTTTTGGAGGCCCTCACATGTGATACCCAAAAAAAGGAATAGAAAAGGGATATGATGATGAAAAAGTGGCGGGTCTCTGTATTTAATTCCCAATGGCATTTTGGGTTTTTTGCTTATATAAAAACCCCCCTGTTTTTTCCCTTTATTAAAAAATAAAGCCCCGAAAAACTGAACTTTCCGGGTTTGGGTATACTTCTGTAGAAAGTGGGGTGTTTCTGTATTCTCTAGAATTTAAAAACAGCGATCTCCCAAAACTCGACAATTTAAAACACTGAAATTTCCCATAGTTTCATGATCCTCGCTGAAACCCGGGCATTTGTTTTTTCTATATTTACACGGGAGGGATTGCTGACGGGTCAGTTTTTCAGTGATTACTCTATTTAATACATGTGGTCCCTGCTTTTTCTCGTATTTTAATTGGACCCCAACCCCTTCTTTACTTTCCATATTAGGGGGGAGGGGGAAAAAAGACAACAAAATAGGGGGGACACGCATGTTTTTTGGACCCAAGACACTTTTTTTTTTTGAAACGTATTAAGTAGGAGTGAATGCGCCTGAATCTTTGAACCTTTTCTATGGGGGGTCATAGATTAGCCCTTTCTAGCTCCCCCCCCAAAAGGAAAAACCCCCCTTTCCGGGCCAGGAAAACCCAAACCCCCTTTTAAAGTGTCTCCCTTTGTTCCAGCAGTAATGCCCCGGGAAAATTTGCGTACTGAAGCTATAAATGTGTAGTTCGTACTTTGGTAGTGCGCCCCGTGTCCAGTCGCCCCCATCTCGGGCATTAGAAAGGCCGTGGGGCCCCCGATAATGCCCCTAAGTTTTGGAGTGGCCTTTTTAAAAAAATTGAGAAAAACGGGGCTGCGTTTTAGATCTTGAGTGAAAAGACCCCAGCCCTTCTGACACAGCCCGTTCATATATGTCGCCTTTAGCCCCTAAGCAAGCCCATTTATAAGGGTCTTTGTTATCCAGTATCTTTTTTTGAGACCAAAATCTCTAACAATCTGCCCAATTTTTGGGTTTGGGCCCTATAAGACTTTAGGGGGTTCCTTGCATGTCATCTAATACAGAGTAGAAATCTGGTTTAAGTTGACGGTGGGCTCCCTAGCTGCACCAATGGTATGTCTGCCCCCTGCATTTAAAACTTAGGCCCCTTCATCTCTGTGAACCTTTAAATGTATTATAAAAAAGTTTTCAACTGTGGCCCCAAAACTTTCCCCTGGGGCCCCCTGAAACCCGGGCAGGTCTTTTTTTTCCATAGTGGTTTTAAAATTTAAAAAAATTAATTTAAAATGTAGTATGAGTTTTTAACCCTTTTTTCCCCAGCACACAATGAAAACATATGAAGGCAGTTGTGGGATTGGTGGGTCTGAAACCTGTATTTTCACCAAACAGTGTATTGGACAGTTTAGAGCTAATACAGGCCACACCCGGGAAATTTCAAGCCGGGGTGCCCAAAAAAAGGGGCACAGGAAGTACTCTTTCAAGGGGGGCCCAAAACAAAAAAAGGGGCCCCGTGATATGTTAAAAAATAAGGAAAAATGTTGGGTGGGGGCCCATTTGATTTTACTGTATGGGGCCCCAAAAAAAGGTTTTTAAAAGATGGGCTGATGGCCCGCCCCCGGGTACAAGCACTAAAGGCATGTCCCCACGGCACAGAGCAAATACTGGTCGGATAATCCGACCGGTATTTTCTCTGTTTTGGGGCTATGTACATGGCAGCAGTTGGACAGCTTTTCTCCGCGGTTTGCGCAGAAAAGCCCGACCCCTTCGCATTGAAATGTGCATGTTCCGCCCGAAAACCGGGCGGAAGAATGAACATGTTCAATCTTTTTCGGACCGCCAACAGTCTAAAAAACCGTCCCGTGCCCGGATTTTCCATGGAGGTCCATCTAAAAGTTTGTCAGCCGGTTTGCAGACGGCTTTCAAAACCGAAAACCGTCTGCAAAATCGGCTGAGAAATCGGCAGTGGGGACAAGGCCTAACAGCCTGAACAGTTAACATGAAGTAGACTGGAAAAAACAGGAGCCCTGGAGGAAAGTTTCAGGTACAAAGGGTAAACTAACCATTGGCTAAAGGAGGGGGCCACAGCGATGGAGACAAGATAAGGAGGACGTGCGCAGACCTCTCGGGACTGTCCTGCTGAGTCCGGAACCTAAGAGTTTTCAAAGTATTGTCATAAGCTCAATTTCACTATGAGTTCTGGTCCGTTTTAGGGTCAATGAAGTGACAGTGAAACATTCACATTATGATTTAGCTGTGAGCTTATCTTCCGCGATTGATGATCTTTGGTGACTTGTATAGGTGCAAATACATTTACCACACAATGCTCATCTACACATTTATCTCTGTGTCGATGTTTCATTTTACACCATGCCAGCAAATAGCTCAGCTTTTGTCTCTGCTCACGATTAATCAGGTCGGTGACCTATAATTACTTCTAGTGGAAGCACTTTATCCATAAACACGCATTGTGTATCCTCGTTGTGCCCTGCTTTTTTATCCCATACCCAAAGAGAGAAAGCTGAGAGTGCAAGGTCACTGTGTCACAGAGGTCACTAATCAATGAGAGTATTAAGCTGTTGTCCGCAATCACTGCCCCCCTCCAACCAAATTGCAGAGACCTAAAAGGGTAATGTTATTCATTGAAGCCAAGAAACTTCATGCTTAATTTTTACAGAACAGTTCTAGTCAGTCATGAACATACAACTATTTCCTTTTGATTCACCTTCTTGCATGAAGACTGTATGATAATAGTTATATTCTTGCACATCAGGGCAGTATTACAGTATTTATAGTCTTATATATAAGGAGCAGTATTACAGTAGTTATATTCTTGTACATAGGGGGCAGTATTATAGTAGTTATATTATTGTACTTGGGGGCAGTATTATAGTAGTTACATTCTTGTACATAGGAACAATATTATAGTAGTTATATTCTTGTACATAGGGGGCAGTATTATAGTAGTTATATTCTTGTACATAGGGGACAGTATTATAGTAGTTATATTCTTGTACATAGGAGGCAGTATTATAGTAGTTATATTCTTGTACATGGGGCAGTATTATAGTAGTTATATTCTTGTACATAGTAGCAGTTTTAGGCCTCGTTCACACGGCTTATTCTGCCGCGTATTGGCGCCGTTCTGCGGCGGATTTGCGTTTCAGTACGGCGCCAATTGCGGCGGAGCAATTACGGTAATCCATGCTTCATTGAGAACAGTGGAATCCGTCGCTCCTCCCCGCTCGGGAATCCGCCGCGGGGGGAGGAAAGTGACATGCACATTATTTAGGGGCGTACGCGCTGTAAACAATGCATTGTCAAATGGGGCCCGGGAGCGGCGCCCCCCCCGCGCTCCGCACGCCCCGCCCCGCCCCGTATTCACGGCGGATTTGTGCGCTCAATACGGCGCACAAATCCGCCGTGAATAAGCCGTGTGAACACGGCCTTATAGTAGTTATATTCTTGTACATAGGGGGCAGTATTATAGTAGTTATATTCTTGTATATAGAGGGCTGTAATAAAGTACCATGTATACTCGCGTATAAGCGATTATTTGATTGTTTACGCAATAGGATCACACTGAACACTGGTCATTTAAATAGGTACTACCTACACACAAAAATAACACATATTTATAGGCAGGTAAATGTCCCTCATAGGCAGGTATAGGCAGATAAATGTCCCCAATATGCAGGTATAGGCAAGTAAATGTCCCCCCTAGGCAGGTATAGGCAGGTAAATGTCCCCCATATGCAGGTATAGGCAGCTAAATGTCCCCCATAGGCAAGTATAGGCGGATAAATACCCCCCATAGGCAGGTATAGGCAGGTGAATGTCTCCCATAGGCAGG
The DNA here is from genome assembly GCA_025379985.1 of Phyllomedusa bahiana. Taxonomy (NCBI): domain Eukaryota; kingdom Metazoa; phylum Chordata; class Amphibia; order Anura; family Hylidae; genus Phyllomedusa; species Phyllomedusa bahiana. The sequence continues at coordinate 534 of JAODAL010031935.1, read as the reverse complement.
TATAGGCAGGTAAATGTCCCCCATAGGCAGGTATAGGCAGGTAAATGTCCCCATAGACAGGTATAGGCAGGTAAATGTCCCCCATAGGCAGGTATAGGCAGGTAAATATCACCCGTAGGCAAGTAAATGACCCACGTAGTCACGTATAGGCAGGTAAATATCACCAATAGGCAGGTATAGGCAGGAAAATGTCACCCATAGGCAGTATAGGAAGGTAAATGTTCCCCATAGGCAGGTATAGGCAGGTAAATGTCACCCATAGGCAGTATAGGAAGGTAAATGTCCCCCATAGGCAAGTATAGGCAGTTTAATGCCTCCCATAGGCAGGTATAGGCAGTTAAATGTCCCCCATAGGCAGGTATAGGCAGGTAAATGTCCCCCATAGGCAGTGTAGGAAGGTAAATGTCCCCCATAGGCAGGTATAGGCAGGTGAATGTCCCCCATAGGCAGTATAGGAAAGTAAATGTCCATCATAGGCTGTATAGGAAAGTAAATGTCCATCATAGGCAGGTAAAAATACCAATACTAACCTTC
>JAODAL010031934.1:0-47736 GCA_025379985.1 Phyllomedusa bahiana | reverse complement strand
GGGCATGTGCACTAAAGATCGGCAAAGGCCATGGAAAGGTGGGGCTAAAATAGGGGCATCCCCCGGTAATGGCCAATTCGGCGCAGTCCTTTAAATCAAAATTGGGGGGGGAAGGGGGGGCCCCGCACGCCGATGGACCGAGACGGAGGGGCAGGAGCGAGGCCGGGTAAGTCATGGGGACCCGGGCGGGGTTGACGGACCCCGGGAAGGGGGCGGGACGGGGCGCCGCTCAGAGTTGGGGCCGGATGCGCCGCGCCCCGGGGGCGAGGGTCGCAGGGGCTCCTGACACAGTGTTGGGAAATAAACTCCCATCATTCCCATGTTATAGTTTATAAAAAAATCCCATGTGGGAGTTGTGTCCCCCAAACAGCTGGAGAGCCACTTTTGGGGGTGTGATTTTAACCCTTACATTAATAATGTGCCTCTAATTAGCTTATCTAGGAATAGGAGAACTAATATGCAAATCACTGCTGTAAAACCACCCACAGCCTGACTAGAAAGTGTGGCTGAAGTACTGTAAAATAGTGGGTTGAAAAAACTGCATGGGAGAAAAACCCTTAAGGACCTTTTTAAAAAGGGTCCTTGAAAAAACAGGTCATGTTTAACAAAAGTGAGGACTTTTTCTGTACCGATTTCTAACTATGCGAATATGTGTTTTTAAGGTCGACACCCACATCCATGCCGCAGCTTGCATGAACCAGAAGCACCTTCTCCGCTTCATCAAGAAATCCTACAGGGTGGATGCAGATCGTGTTGTATACAATTCCAAGGGCAAACAACTGACCTTGAAACAGGTGTTCGAAGGACTGAAACTCCACCCCTATGATCTGACAGTAGACTCTCTGATGCCCCATCGGAAATGTCTTTACATTAAGCTTTTATGTCTGTGCCAACACTGTCGGACTGGGGTGCCTAGGGCCCACAGGTGGGGTTGATTCTAGGAGCCCATCAGTTAAGCTGTTTCTGAGCCCACCAGTGAAGTTTATCTTATGGGCCCACCCTCATACTGTAAATAACTGAAGCCCCCCGTGCTCTGCCCTTTTTTTCCCTTTTTCTCCCATTTTTTTTGCCTCCCTGGGAAAATATGCGTAAAAAACAATCCAGGTTTACCATGGTCTGGGGCCCACCGGGGGTTTCACCTATTCCCCCGTGGGCCAGTCTGAGCCTGTGTGCCAATCTGGGTAAAGTTTCAGTCAAATTCACAACAGAAAAAACATACCCACTTTCTACTAAAATAAAGTTTGGTATTTCCTTATGCTATGTGTTACATTAAACAAGATCTGTTAGCAGGGACATGGTAAGGGCATTATTTTTTATGATTTTTTTTGGCATTTTTTTTTGTGTTAAAGGACAATTGTATCAAACTTTATATTAAAACAGCAAATTATTTGGTGTAATGTAGATTATTTCAGTTGGGTGAAGGGGGAAAGGGAATCTTAGCCTGAGTGCTTTACCAAAATTGTATAATGGACTAACTATGAGGATGAATAACACATTTTAGTGGGATCCTTACCCTGAAAAGAGTAGCCACACTAGAGGCCATGCCATATAGTCCTCTAACTTCTTGAACAATCTAATCTGATGCCTTAGCCTTGATTCTCCTGATGAATCTAGTGAATTGACGTCTTATTGGAGGGACAGTTGAATGGGAGATGTTGAAGCACCGGGATTATCTTTTTAGGGCAAAGACTTTAGCATTCTGGGTGAGTGTTAGTACATTATAAGGAGAAATTAGTCCCAAAACTAAAGCTTAGCTGCTAAATTGCAGCTGCAGACTGCATTAGCGTTACACATCTTATTAAACAAGAAATGGCAGCTAAATGCATGTTTCTTGATCCAGTTGTTGCATTCGAATTTCTTTATGTTGATGCTGGATAAACATTTAAAGGGGTTTTGCCACGATCTAATGTTGACGTGGGATCCTCCAAAATGGGTATTTAATTACTTTTCTAAATATGTCATCAAAAAAAGTGAAGCCTGTGAGATCCACAGCCTGACTAAGATGCCCTTAGTTTCCTGACATTTTACATTAGACACGACCAGGAGCTGATCTGGCCGTGCTTGCGTTGTTTGCACTTATCAGATGGCAGGGAACATGAAGAGCTTTGAAGGGACTGGGGAGAAATATCCTGTGTCTTTTGTATTGAGAATCCACTGGTTGTAATGCAATTATCTGAGTAAACATTAAGATGCTCCCTGGCTCTCTGCTCAGCCCCCTCCTCTCCCTCTGCAGCCGTTCCTGAAGGAATGAAAGAAGGCTGCCTGCTGAGCTTATCTTCTCTCCTGAGCAAATAAGAGGGAGAAATAAAACGCATATAGCTTGTGCACAATACAGTTATCCTCTGTGGATTAGCAAAACAGTGTTTGCTCAACTACAGAGACTGAGTATCAGGAGCGTGCATTGGAGGTGGAGTGGTGACATCACAGAGAAGGTACTTGTTTTTTTAAACACAGAAACACAACGCCCCTTTTTTCAAGCCTCAAAAGGGGAGTATCAGCCTGTTAGGTAAGGAACTCACTTCTTGGCAAAACCCCTTTAAGATTGGGCTACATGTGAGATCTCAGTCTGTAGAATGTACTGTATATCTTCAAGAGAATCATCGACATCAACTTATTGCCACTTTTATTTTTCTAATTTGAATGTCATCATCCATATTAACAAATGTCCTGAATCTTGCAAAGTTTTTCATTTTGTTTTCACACTGGCCGCTGAGCCTCACAATAGGCACAAGTGTCACTTCTTGCAGAGATCCCTTCTCAGCAGTCATCTCATGATCATCACAGGCAGGTGATATTACTTATAGAGCTGGAGGCAGATGACATTGGATCAAACCATTGGTGATGGGGAAAGTTTTTATATCAGAAATACTGTTCACAGAGCAGAACAGTAAAATGGCTGCGCCCATAATCATATATGTAAACTAGAATGTAAAAGAAAATTCACAATCAAAATATAAAAACAATTTAGAAGAAAATAATTTGTTTCAGTAATTTGTTCTTGTGAATTAAAAAATATAGGTGATACATAGGGGTTTTGTGATCACAGACATTGACAGCATATCAATAGAATATACTATCAGTCTCAGACACATGTAGGTCCCACCTCTGGGAGTTATACCTATTTCTACAATGAGCATTCAGCTGTATTCCAAACTCCTATTGAAATAAATGGAGAGTAACTGCGAAGCATGGCTACTTGTCCATTCAGAACAGGTAGTTTCCATGGCCCGTCCTGGAGATAGAGGGGGGTCCCAGAGGTAGGATCCGCACCTATCTGACATTGATAGCATATCCTATCAATATGCCATCACTATCTGTGATGGAAAAACCCCTTTAAAGAATACCTATCACCTCCACACAAACACACAAAAATTGATAGTAAATGAAATTATAAGACTTTTCTCAAATATATGTCATTAACAATCCATAGGATTTCCCTCAGTATAACAGGGGAACAGGTTTTACTTTCACTTTGTAACTCGGGAGACTCATCACTCTGTTGGGAGATACCAACTGTGCAGGGGAGCTCAGGGCATAGCTGCTTGTACAGGGTGATCTGAGTCTCTCACTACATAGAGTACAACAGGCACAGCACACCGAGAACATAGTGTGACAGAGTTTACCTGTTGCTTCAGCCTCCTCATCCATAGAACACAGGCATCTATATTACACTGCTGCTGATGTGCACATGATGTAGACTTACAGGCTCCCCCCTGCACAGTGGGCACTGCCAGCTCAAAAACAGGAGATTTGATACAACTGTCAACATAGTCATATATCAAGCTGTCATGTGCCGACTTGGCCCGACTTCAAAGTTGTCTTAAAGGGCCAGTGTTTTTTTTTTAAAAAACAGAATTACAGGTGAAATGCTTTGATTTTCCTAATTAAGCATATTTGAGAAGGTGTTTTTATTTTAGTCTTTGAAGGTTTCTCTTAAGGTGATAGGTCCTCTTTAAGTAAACAGTTATAGTAGTTGGTCCATTATGCTATATTCCTTGTATATTTCATATATGTAACAGGTGATTTTAAGTTTGCTTTGGATATGATTCTTTCTTATGCTCTGTGTAGTATAACATTTCTATCATATTGATTGATGCCATTACTTTACATCTTCTTAAGGGAAGGCAAACTTTCCATCGCTTTGACAAGTTTAATGCTAAATACAACCCAGTTGGTGCCAGTGAATTGCGGGACCTTTACATGAAAACTGAAAACTTCATTGATGGTGAATATTTTGCAACTATCATTAAGGTAAGAACCTGTGAATACATTTCATATTATAACATCCTATAACTAAGACATTATATGGACATCAGTGGAACATCTTTTCATCTTGTACACTCTTGCTCTGCTAACAAATGTCTCTGGCATCCTGTTTATTAACCCCTTACCATTGCAGCCAGTTTTGAGCTCCCGGACAGAGCCCTATTTTTGAAATGTGTCACTTTATGTGAGAATAACTTTTTGACACTTTTACCTATCCACGTGATTCAGAGATTGTTTTCTCTTGACACATTGTGCTTTAATTTAGTAAGAATTCTTTCTCCATACAATCCTTGTTGATTTGGAAAAATTTGCCACCGTGCGGGTTAAATAATGTGGCAGATTTACAGGGTAGGTTGTTACACATACGGTGATACCAAATATGAGTACTTTTAAAAAATCTTTTTTGGGGCGACTGGCGTTTGTAAAGGAGAATAAAGCGGTGTACGTGTTATTTTATTTTTTATGTTTGTGTTTTAGTTTTTTTTCACTTTTTTGGATCTTTTTTACTTTTTCCCATAGGGGACTTGTAACAGTAAACTTCACTGTCATGAACAAGGAGATCAGAACTGCTATGTACTGGTCTCCATGATGACTGTCAACCACTATGCCAGGTAATACAGACAGAGCACGGCCTGGCATAGTGATGTCAGAGGTGGCCCATAAATTCTTTGTTAGACTACTGTGGTGCTTGGGAAGCCGTCGCCAGCTGCGATTATATCGCAGCAGCACCGATGGAAGACAAAAGTTTGATGGGGCCATATCTCATTTTGCTATGGGGCCTATGAATTTTAGTTACGCCTTTGCGAAGATCCATAACTACAGTATAAGAGCAGATGAAATACAGAGCAGAATATAAGTGGTCTGAAAGATTTTGTAATCTGTAAATAACTGTATTATTTTTAAGCCATTACTGATGATGTTGATATTAAAACTATGTAGTCATATTTATTTTTATTTTGTTAAATTTTTCGTAGGTAGCCTGTATGATGTCAAATGGAGACGAACATATCATAGATAATGCCATGAAGGCCAAACAGATACATTTTAGTCCTAATATTTGTCCTACTAGGCAAAAGTTTATATTTTTTCTTTTTTTTTAAGCACAAACATTAATCATAGACCTAACCACTGAATTTTATGTTCTCCTTTTGTGTTGTTAATTAGTCAACACTAATCAAATGTAAATTTCAGATTGATTTTCCTTTGTCAAAATTTTGTTAAGATCAGTTGTGTTCTTTATAGATTATTGGTGCCAATTAGTATAATTAAGAGGTGTCTCATTTTAAATATCATTTTCAGTTATCCTTTATATGAGAGAAAAAGAGAGAACAAAACAACAGCGCTTCCCAGTACATTTTGCACAAAGTATTCGATAAAATCCTAACTTCTTCCGCTCATCTGATAGCATTGTCCAACAGGAGCTCAGAGTGTGTTATAAAAACCCACTTGGTCAGTAGCCAGAAAGTGAAGGAGAAAAAAAAAATGATTAAAAAGGGTATCACAAAATGAAAAAGAGCTTGACCATGAAGCTTATAAAATGGTAACTTTACATTCTTATTAAAACAAGAAAAAAAAAATATATATAACAAAACATTGCTGACATGTTTGAGTGAGCTGTGACAATCTCCTATTGGGAATGACGGATCCTGTATTATCTATATAGACATTGTAGAACTTTTCATTGTAATCCTATCTGTGCTGATAATGAGGAGACTGCTGAATGTTTTCTGTATAGAACAGAATGTGTCAGACTATTATTAGGCCTAGTGGCCAAAGTAAAGATATCAGGATTTTTTTTTTTTATTAATGATGATATGGAAAAAAACCATAACCAAATGTCTTAGAAAATGTGTTTAAGATAAAAATATAAGTTAAACAATAGGTAACTCGCTGATGACACATTCCCTTTAAACGCTTGCTTCAGTGTTCACCTTAAGGGGGTAGTAGCAGCTGAACAAATTGTGATCAGCTTGTTTTTGGGGAATGTTCTAACAAAAGGGTATTATAAAAAGTGGAATTTTCTGTTGACTAATTACAGGCAATCCCAACCCTCCATAAACTTTAGCAAGATCAGCTAACCTTTCAGTCATTACTTTTTATTCATAATTTTAGCAAACATATAGCTACTCATTCTTGCATTAAAATGTCCATGTATTAATTGTATAATTTTGGTATACTCAAGTTATTTGTTGCAGCTTAGCCTAGCCGTTCTGCTCCGCCCAGTTGCGGACATCTCCGGTCTACCCCGATATGGGAGCAGTGATGGACTTAGTCCTGAACGGCTAGACTAAGCCGCAACAAATAACTTGAGTATACCAAAATTATACAATTGATACATGGATCTTGCTAAAGTTTATGAAGATGTATCAACAGGATTGAAGGTGTGCTGTGTTTTGATCAGCCAAGTATGGGTATGTTCGAGTTTAAATTTTAGTCGATAGTGGCTGCATTGTATTTAACCCCAACCCTCTGCCATCTCCAATGTAAAATACAGCACCCAAATATAATTAGTACATGTGTGGAATGCTGGCATTTGTTGTTGTGAAAAAACAAGTGCAAGCATGCCACACCACACATGTAATAATTGTACAAGTGCTGATTAGTGCTGATGAAACATGTGCTGCTGTGATATGCCCGGCACTTGTAGTTCCCTGTTCCACAGCAGCTAGCAGCTATGTAACTATAAGTGCCAGCATGCCACAGAAGCACATGAGAGACAGGAAGTGAGGTGAAATCTTCTAAACAGAGGCACTGAGAGCAGAACAAATGTAAAAGGAGTTTTTAAACCTTCCCTGCACTATTGAAAAACAAACATAAAATACTAAGGGCGACATGTATGATCGGGCTTTTCGCCCGTTTTTTGGCGTTTACTGCGCCTCCCAGCCCGAATCCCACTGTCGGACGCGGGGATTCAGTGTTAGGCGCAGTGTTCGCCACTTTCGGCTGCGCCTCGCATGAAGGGGCGGGCAATGGGCGCGGTGTGGGCGCGGGGTAGGTGTTCCGGGGCGGGACGCGGCGCGCTCGAAAACTCCGAGGCATGTACGATGGCGAGTCAGCAAAGCGAGGGGGCAGTGCAGCGCTCGGCAGCTCCGACAGGCAGCCCAGGTTTTTTTTGGTCTAAATCCTCCGACAGAGGCGAAGTGAAGAAAGATCCGAACATGCGAGGAAGCAGATCGAAGATCACGACAGAAATCTCGGCGCACCCCTCCGTGCAGCAGGAGTATGATTCCAAAAAAATCACCTTTATAAAGGCGGAAAACATTCTCAGAAAATTGCTGAACGTAAAAAATAAACATACTTAAAAAAAAAAATACTTTCCAAAACTCTAGAACGGCGCAATATCAAGAAACTATCCTAATTCTTGAATTAGGATATTGGAAAGTGATTTTGTTTTATGTATTTTTATTTTTGAGGTTTGAGCTCTTCTTCTGAGAATGTTGAACGCCTTTATAAAGGCGATTTTTGATTCATACTACGCACCGACATCTGGAATGATTTCTCGCTGTTCCAGCCTGTCTCACATTGGAACTGTTTTTCGACGCAGTCCCGCACTGCGCCCATGTCCGCACTGCGCCCATGTCCCAGTACTGTGCCCCACACACACTGGCGAGGCGCAGGGAACTTTTTCCCCGCATGTATGAGTGCGCTACCTCGGCGGCGAATTTATAGGCGCAGCGCCGGGACTGCGCCTCGGTCCCCCCATGCGCCTTTACCCCACTGGCCAGGCGCGGCAGACTTTTCCCCGCATGTATGACCGCCTACCTCGGGCCGAATTTATAGGTGCAGCGCCGCACTGCGCCTCGGACCCGCACTGCGCCTAAAACACAGGCGAGGCGCGGCGGACTTTACATGCTATGTATAAGCGCGCCCCGGCCCCGACATAAATCAGGCGCAGATTCCGCCGGAAAACTGGCGGAAAGGTGCGCCCCGACCCGGCGGGATTCATACATGTGGCCCTAAATGTTACTATTCTGACTGACATAAACATGTGCAGGTTAGACCATAAAACAGCATTAAACTCATTAGCTCTTCATTCCGTGCCAATATTTATTCCTTTACAGAAAGCTTGATGCCTGATAAAGAGGGTGTTTCCCTCGAAACGTCGTACAGTACCGGTGTCCAGGCCTTTTGTCTCTACCCGACTCAGTGGAATGTATATGGACGTTACATGGACTCGTATGCAGCTAACCTTAAAGAGAACCTGTCACATAGATTATGCCCCAGTGCTGAGGGCAGAACAATGTAGTGTCAGACCTGCTGTTTCTAGCGCTGTGTCCCTTATTCTGTAAGATGCAGCCGTTTTAGAGTATTTAATGCTCAAATCTGCAGTTTTCAGCCAGAAAAGAATCAAACAAAGAGTCAGTTTTTTTCAAACCCTGCCCACCTGAGACTAGCCCTGCCCACCTCAACTGATAAACCTATTACTTTGAATAGGTAGAAACATGTGAATAACTGTCAGTGGGCGGGACTAGCTTTTGGTGGGCGGGGCTAACACCTACTCATGAATAAGATTTGAGCAGAAAATGCTCTAAAACTACAGCATCTTACAGACTAAGGGACACAGCGCTGGGAACAGCAGGTCTGTCATTAGCTTGTGCTGACCTCAGCAAGGGGGGCATAACCTATGCGACAGGTTCCCTTTAAGTCTACCACTTTCTGCTATTTATTAAGGATATTGACTAAGTGCTTTCTGTAAAGGAATAAATATTGGCATGGAATGAATAACTAATGTTGTGTTCTATACGGGAACTTCTTGGACTAAACTACACATTTATACTGGTTAAATAAATGAAAATATGGTGTGAATACATTGTGTAAACTGTTCCGATCTACATACAAATTCAATTTAACAACAAACCTACAATCCCAATCCTGTTCGTAAACCCGGGGACTGCTTGTATATTATATAGCTGTTCAAGTACATGTATAAGCTGCCACTTACTCTTGTTATACTAAGTTATATCATATACATATCTTATTGATAACAGGAAGTGGGATCAGACTTGGAAGATGCTAAGTATCAATATGCTGAGCCCCGCTTGTCAATCTATGGACGTTCTCCTGATGAATGGACTAAACTGGCTTATTGGTTTAATAAGCACAGGGTTTACAGTCCCAACATGAAATTCATGATCCAGGTTCCAAGAATATAGTAAGTATTGCACTGGATTATCTAGTAAAACATGACCAGACAAAGGAGTGTGAACTACCTTAAATAATTTCCTCCCACACCAGAAGTAAAATGTATCTGTGTTGTCAAAAATGATTAGAAAAAATGAATAAATAGGTGTTTCATTGTAAAGTCAAATGATAAAAGGTATAACAGGATGTGTATGCGGTGAATAACAATTAACTAGAAGACCTATTTTAAGAGAGAATATTTACTCCTCTCAGCTATGTCTCCAAAATACCAAGTATTGTCCAAGTATTAATTTAGTATAAATTAGGGCCAATTTATTGTTAATATTTGCCCACAAATACTTTTTATATGATCTTAGGTTGGGTTCCTGTCATCATGACAAAAATGGCAAATTCAATCACCTGCTATTTCACAGTTTTCTTTCCTGGTTTTGGAGCTCTACTTACTCTATTGATTATTCTTATTGGTGTAACTGGGCTGATAACCTTTATAAGTGGTCCATAAATTGTCCACCTACAGCTGTTGTACTCAGGGGCTAAAAGTAACAACAGAAAACCACATGGAATGGTTAAACGGAACATGTTCCTTATGGTGTCATTTATTCTATAACTGACTGTAGTTTTGGAGATCTTACTTAATAAATTGGGCAGTACTGCCAGAGATGAGTAAATTCATTAATATTGGAATATTGGAATATTTATGCGTTATTGATTATCTTTCTATGACGCATCATCAATTCATAGTATTATTGAACATCAAACGTATATTGTCTGTTGTATTGTTATTTATCACAGCACTTTTTTTGTTTGTGCACTCCATTTGTGGTATATGTGTTTTTCTTTTTTTCATTTAGATGTAGCTAGGGACAGGGTTAGTTTAGGTTCCAGTGTGGGGGCGCCCTTATTGGGGCGATTTCCCCATTTTGAGGCAGACAGGTCTTTGATAGGGTATATTTGAGGGTGTCTTTTCGTTTTCTTTCTCAATTCTTATTTATTTTTTATTCTTATTTATTTATTTTTATTAAAAGTTATGTTTTATGTATCTTTATTCTAGGTGTTATACCTGTAGTTGTTTTGGTTTAAATTGTATTGGTATACCCAGAACTTCATTTCATTATATCAAGGGTTCTCTACACCTATACATCGTGCTTAAGTAGAGTACATGGTAGTGTTTGTAAATTCATTAATAGTTCGCTGTCTGTCTCCCAGGGATTGACATACGGACTAAACTTTCTAATCACATCTTAAACAACGAAAATACTTTAAATGGATGTTACAGTGAGCTTTGTCTCGCGTCGATCATTTGGATAGAAGTAATTTATTGCTGTCTTAAAATACCCAAACTTTTTCTCAACAAACTTCTTCAGTTAAAGGCTCCGGACGTCCCGCCGCCATTCCTCCATACCTTGCCTCATCCAGGCCGGTCTTTACTGCCTCCAGCGGCTGCTATCCCAGGGGACGCTCCTTATGTTTATGCCCTACTGCATAGATACACTTCTTCCAAAACATTTCCTCCTCCTTAGTGACCCCTTGTGATGTCTCTCGAAAAAGGCTATTAGCCGAAACGTCGTCCATTATGACATCCTTATTCTTACTTCCTAAGGAAACAAATTTCTCCTATATAATTACTTATTGAAAACATCTGTTCAGGATTTGTTTTTTGAAATTTGGTGCATTTATGTATCTGCCCCTGTAAAACACTAATAAATACTCTAGTTATCATCTATCGGTGTGCGGTGAACATAATTTTGATTCTGTGCCACCTCCACTGATCCAGATTCCAAGGTACATGTTGAGGGTCCGGAAGCACCGCATTAAAGGTGGGGGGTGCTGTTAGGATTGTGCTGTGTTCACTTTCTTGACCCTGCAGGCTGCTCAGTGTTTGCCATACTTTCCAGCAGGGCAATAGTTAATCTGCCTTAACCACTCACAATTGACGCCCATCCTATTCCCCAGTGGAACAATATAGCCCTGAACATTGTTTTTCTCGGGGCCTGTGATTTTGATGTGCATATGGATTTATTCACTTTGCTCTGCTTGTGGATTCCTGCATTGCTCTCAGGCCTCCTGGACTTTAGCTCAGGTTCTGTTTGCCTGGACATCGTTTTTTCTTTCGGCCTGCTGGACTTCCATTCCTGCTCGATTCGTCCCCTTTTCAGTTCTTCGTCCCCTTGGTTTTCTTTGTATACCTTTTTTTTCCACAGTAAAGTCCATTTTAAAAGAAACCTGACATAAGTATTTCAAGCCACAATCCACGCGGATTGCAACTTGAAATACTTGTCTAAAACCAAAAGTAATATCAGCTCCATTGACGTCAATACAAAATATGTGTTGTAGTTAATACAACACTTAATTTGTTGGTTGGTTTTTAGGAGTAAGAAAAAGAATATGTTTATTCCTCCACCGAATTTAGAAAATTTACTAAAAACCTAGTGTAAAATGTATCAAAAAATATTTGTATGTCGTTTTGGATGCGGATCCATGTCTAAAACCCCATAGCAATGAATGGGACTTGTTTTCTGACTGTGAACCTGCTGGAAAAAAACGACCAAAATCCACATGAAATACTCATTGAAAACCATGTTGTCCAATGCAGTAGAATCTGACGAGATTCCGATGAGTACATTTTACTCCTCGTCTGGACGTACTCTAAGTACAGATATTAACAAATGGTTTCTGACTTTGGCAGACTAACTTTCTCCAAATCACAAGGCATTATGGGAAAGGAGCTGAGAAGTTCAAACGCCCTCCTTTGGATGTAACAAATCCTTAATTGGCTTTTGACCCACTGGGTCTTGAGCAAGCAAAAGGGATATTTAGCCAAGCCAGTATCTCCCATCTGCAGACAGCTGTTTCGGTATGTTTGTCCCTCATCAGTGCAGAGCAGAGCGATACTGGCTGGCTGTGTGGGAGGCAATGAGTGGCTCAGAAAGGAGAACATCTCTCCTTGAGGCGAGGAGAGCACCGTTTACGTTCTCTAAGTTTTGTTCAGACTGTCACAATAATGCAACCTACTTGGCTCAGACATAAGGGCAATTTCTAATGTGCACATTCTCATTATATTTGTGTTCTTTTGACTGTAACACATATGTTTCATTTTACAGTTATGAATTTTACACATCATGTTAATCAATACATAATTTGTAATACAACCTTTGTTGTATATTTAGTCATCATTTACAATATGTCAGTAGTACTTCCTGTGCTTTAAAAATTAGAATCTGCAGACACTTATCTGATGTGAATAGTTTATTATTGAGCAATATCTCTGCAGTTTCGCTACATTGTGTTCAAGCACACAATAGGGACACCACTTTTCTTATTGTACAAGGTATCAAACGAGTTAAAGGGGTTGTCTCACTACATTGATTCATCTTACATCAGTCCTGTTTTCTTGGTTTCATATTGCATTCAGGGGCATGTTTACTGGCTTCTACTAGGCTGCAGTAAAAGACAGGTCTGTAGCTATAGCAACCAGTGCTGGCAGCCTATCAGGATAGATCAAACAGGTCTGTAGCTATAGCGGCCTGAGGAGCTGATGTGCCCATACAAAAGGGGATATCTGGGAATAGGTAGGACACTGTTAATGGACACATATTGCAAAGTGACTTGTTTTTGCAAGATCTTGAACATAAAAAGCAATCCTTGTAGTGAGACAACCCCTTTAATCCCTCTCCTTGTGGTGGTGATAATGTTGAAAAGCTTCACAGTCACAAAGCATTTTCGATGTTTCTTTTGAAAACTTGTGATCTCCATGGGGTAAACTGTAGATCTGATTTATTTTGCACTATTGGTATTGTTTTGTATTCATTTTTAATTGTTACATTTTATATATCTATTAATTGGATGTGTCTGTGGTTTTAAGGGCATTGTATTCCCAACTCTCTAGGCTATAACTAGGGCGTGTTGCCTGAAATGTGTAAGCCATTCTTTTAAGTGTATCATGGTCACTGATTTACAGTAAAGATCTTTTTTTTTTAAGAAACTGTTTTTTTTCTTTTCCTCTATTTCTACATGCAGATATGCACTTGTTGCAGCAACTGCTGTAAAATGAGATTAGTCTGTCCTGCCATTCAGAAGTGTTATTATCACAGCTAGAGAAGGGAAAGATTTTATATGTCAGTTTCAATTGTATAGGACTGGGGAAATAAAAAAAAGAATTGTCAAAAATTCTAACAAAAAGTTTTCCAGGAACATTGATTTTAACAAAAATTGCTCTCTAACAGAAGTGTCCCTTTGAATACCCGAGCCAATGCAGAGTGGCTTGTAGGTGCATTCCTGACATTGAACACCCAAGGCAATTCTCTACCAGTTACCCTAACTAAACCCCACATGAGCGTCTGACTTCAGTCTAGCTGAATCATGATCTGAGTCACTGAAATAATTGAGCCTACCAGACATGAGCATATGTGTAGATCAAAGAGCTGTCAATGGATTAACAAAGGTGAACTAACTAGCATGCAGTGTTCTATTTATTTAGCTTCACTTCCATTCTGTGTAATTATAAGTAGGGCAGCAGGTTGACTGCCATGAACAAAACAATCAGGGTGGGTACAGGGACAGGCTATTCTTTTAGCAGAGAAAGCAGGAGGTGCCATGAAAATACCTGATGAAGGTGTGTGAAATACCCCTTCACCTCAATTAAAGCTTGCCAAACCACACCCATTTCCACTAAGGAAAGAAAAGAAACCCACCCGCTTGCCTATACATGCTCATATATATCTAGAAATCTTGCTTGATTGTAGGTGATCAAATATTTATTTTCCACCGTAATTAGCAAATAATTTATTTCCAAATCAGATAACGTGATTTTCTGGATTTGTTTTATCATTTTTTTCTCTCATAGTTGAGGTCTACCTATGATATCAATTACAGGCCTCTCTCATCTTTTTAAGTGGTGGCTGACTAAATACTGTTTCCCCCGCTGTGTGTATGTGTGTATATATATATATATATATATATATATATATATATATATATATATATATATATTATATATATATATATATATATATACATGTAATATATACTGATATAGATATAGAGTTGGACTATTTTAGTCAACATAGTCACCTTTCAAATCTCTACAGTAAATGCATTGACCAAGAGGTAATTCTAATCCCTTAGAAACAAAATAATTTTCCCGTTCTGCAAACTACAACTCCACAGCATCAATTAGCATATTTTTATCATAAATTGTTTCCTTTCAAACGTTTTAGAGTTTTGGAAAGAGAATAATCAGATGGAGCCAAATGAAAGAGAATATAGCAGGTGATCACCAATGTAAAAGCCGATTTCATTGAGTATTTGCAGGGCTATATTAGTCTTGTAGGTGGATGCTTAACCTGCAAAAATAAGTTGGATTTGGAAAGCTTTCCTCGTCTTGTTTCCACAATTTTGGCTTAAATTTTAGTAAAAAAAAAACCTATACTCACCTTCCTTTGATCTTCGGTTCCAGCGTGGGGTCTCTCTGATCTTCTTTTTTCTGTCTTCTACTTCCGAACGTCACCACTGCAGCCAATCAGTGTGCCACTTGATTATTTCACCATTAGGTGCTGCCTTCACATCACCGCTCGGAAGTAAAGGCTCTGAATGGTGTTGTCAGCAATGTCACATGACATGATATTCTGTATTAAAGGCACAACCTCTTTAATACTTGTTTTATAGTCGCACAATTTATTTTTGTCCACTAGAAATATTCAAGAACAACCTATACAAAACAAGGGGGCAATAAAACAATAATATATACAAACTGAAATAAGACCACTAAAGTTTATTCATATAAAAAAAATTAACATACAATAGTTAATGCCTGCTCAACCACCCATCACACCGTATTCAAAAATACATAAACAGTATGAAAACTGGTAACCAGCCTCGCCTGGTATGGTACAAAAGAAGATATAATATGCATATATAAAGAAAATTCTCAACCATAAATGTGTAGGCAAGAGGTCTCAAAGAAATTTTCAACAATTTATCAATACCTCCTTGTATACATATTATACTGCTGTGATGGTGAATTATACCATAACAATCTGCACTGTACATGCTCCTGCAGAACCTCTGAAGTATTTTCTACAGCTTTATTTAGGGTTCTCCAGCATCTAAAATCTTGATGGGGAAACTCAGTCAGAATAATTGTATGAAATGTCATAGATTAGGAGTGCACAGTCCATGGGCTACATTGTACTATTCTGTGCATTCTGACACAGCAGATCTATTGCCTGATGGCACTGCAAGCCACCTCTGCTAAAATTCAACTGTCATACCAATAGGACATTTGGCAGTGCCTCTATGGCTGCCACTTAAGTTGGGCTCCATGGCTTGTACTCTTGTAGAGACTCTGTTACAGTCAGCATTTAACGGAAACTGTGGATGGATTTATGACCACATTCCTATTATGCAGCATGGTAAGGACACTTATGGAGGAAAAGAGTTTGTCACTGTTATGTGAGTAACCATAGTTGTGAATGTTATGGGAGCACTGTGACTTGTATAAGTGCATTTTGATGGGCAGTGGTATAAGGGGATATTGACTAACATGTTTTGGGGTTGGGACAACCCCCTACTAACAGATGGCACCTGTGTAAATAGGATATGTTAAGTGTGCTGTATAGTAGCTGTGTGTTTTATGTACTGTATATATAGGGGATAGTAATGGATTCAGATGACTAAACACCTGATTTAGGGCATGGGCGTTTTATGCTGGCAGAGTGGGAAAAGCAGGGCTGGGCCTGCAGCCAATCAGTGGAGGGAGGGGCTGCAGATTACACAGTTATAAGGAGGGTCTGTAATGTGTTTCCACTTCAGACAATTGATTGTGTTCAGAAGTTTAACAGTTTTGTCAGTATGTTCTGAGTTGTTCAAGCTTGTCCCTTGGCCACAAGTCGGCTGTGGACCAAGACCAGGCTGTCCTTATCCATCAAGGCCAGGAGTACTCACAGAGGACGAGGAGTACAGATTGATAGGAAGGACAGAACAGGGAACTGTCCAAAAGAAAGGGAGATAGAGAGAGAGAGAGAAAAAAATAAGCCTGTTTAGATTATCCCAGGGAATCAAAGAGAGCATGACCTCTGCCACAGGGCTGAAGTCTAGAGGGAAAGACTAGTGAAGTCCAGAGAGACTAAGGTAGAAGAAGGCCTACCTGGATTGTCTCAAGGAAGTGTAGCAAGGAAAGGTAATATCCCTAGGCTTGACTGCTGGCTCAGAGGCTGGAGTCCTGAGTAAAAGGATATTGAATTCAAGTGAGAGGAATTGCCAGATTAGCATTAGTAGTTGAAATAAGCAAACTGTGCATGAGAGAAATGTCTACCTGTAAAATGTAATGTACGATATGCTTGGTGCCATGAGTAAAGCCTGCTAGACCCCAAGCTGCAAGTTTCTGTGGTTAATTCCAGCACTGGTGCACTAGACCTCACAGCAATCAAACACAAGTAGGCCTGACTTCTACCTACACACCGCACCGCTTTATAATTTTAGTAGCTGTCCCTGCCAATCCCAGACCAACCATTCTTGGAGGTATTGGACATGTTTGTAGAACATGACCACTGGCATTAAATAGACTACAATGATGAAGGGTTAGGAAATTATATGGGTGACAAGAGAAATGGTAGACATAACTATAAAATGGTTAAAATGGTTTAAAAATTGTTATTGATGGAACTGGCATTTAGTTATTGATACACTGATGAGGAATTATTGTGGTGGTGAAAATGAAGCAATTCGTTTGGCACAGCTGTGTTTCCAGTTGTAATAGTCCAACTCAGCTCATAAACACTCAATTGTTACTGGTGAATTCTAGAATAGGGGACACACATTGCACTGTATGGAATAGCCTTATAATGTTCTGTAAATTAAATTGATATTAATCTAAATACAACAGAAATTCAGATCTGTTAATCTAATAATTTGTGATTTCATCTGTATCAATCATTTTATAGTGATATATTCAGAGCACAGAAGTTTGTGCCTAATTTTGGAAAAATGCTGGAAAATATCTTTATGCCAGTGTTTGAAGCCACATTGAACCCAAATGCAAACATAGAGCTCAGCATATTTCTCAGACATGTAAGTCCAGTTCTTCAGCACAGGTACAGTATTGGACACCTTT
Organism: Phyllomedusa bahiana; assembly: GCA_025379985.1. NCBI lineage: Eukaryota > Metazoa > Chordata > Amphibia > Anura > Hylidae > Phyllomedusa > Phyllomedusa bahiana. The sequence continues at coordinate 30,218 of JAODAL010031934.1, read as the reverse complement.
TGGGTGTTTTGATGATTGCATATTTGTGATGTGTTATTACAGCCATAACATTCAAACCACACATAAATATCCTATACTTAAAAGGAGTTTTCTCATCAGGCTGTTTAACCCCTTAACGACCGGCCACCGACTTTTGACGCCGACTGTTGCGGGTCGTTCGTCTACAGCGACGTCTTTTGGCGTCGCTGCAGACATCGGGGTTTGCGGCGCCGGGATCGGAACTGTACTATACAGCCCTGATCCCAGAGCATCTCCTGCGAGCACCGGGAAGGGGTGCTTTAACCCTTTGATTGCCGCGGATCGTCACCGCAGCGCAATCAAAGGGTTTCCCTGCTCTGTCGGGTGATAAGAACACTCGGTGACCCGACAGAGCCCGGGGAACGGCTGCACAGTCAGCCCCCTAGAGTAGCCCCAGGGCTGTCTGTGTATCAAGCCAGTGACCAGGGCAGACTGTAAGCTGCCCTGATCACTGCCTGTGTCAGACTGACACAGATTATAATGTATTAGCATATATGAATATGCTAATACATTACTAAGTGTAAAAAAAAATGTAAAACAGTTCTCACTTCATGGGGTTTAAAAAAAAAAAAAAGTAAAAAACCTAAAAAGTGAAAAAAAATGAATAAAAAAATAATAAAATAAATATCTAATAAAAAATAATTGTGCATATATTACACAAACAAAAAAGCCCTACACATGTTAGGTATCCACATGACCGTAATAAGCTGTAGAATTACTCTAACAAGTTATTAAGTGTTAAATGTGAATGGTGTAAAAAAAAATGAAAAAATTAAAAAACAGTTCTGAAATTATTTATAAGTGAACTTAAACTATTCCCCCATAAAGTACAACTTGTCTCGAATAAAACGAGGCCTCATCCAACTGCGTCATTGAAAAGATAAAAAATTTATAACTGTTGAAATGTAAGGAGGCAAAAACGAAAAAAATGTTCTGGTCATTAACTACTTTTCAGGCCTGGGGCTTAAGGGGTTTACAGAGTCTGCTCTTCACAGTCAACTTCAGGCTCACACTTCCTGGTCAGGCTGTAGGAGGTTTTATAGCAGTGATATACATTTCAGCACTGTTATTTCTAGATGAAAGTGTGGACATTGGTATTAGAGGGGTTTTAACAGCAGGGCAAAAGGCCACAAAACTTTAAAGGGTTAAAGTTTGTCAGTAAGAAAGATAAACAAGCTCCTGTGCTGCTGCTAAGACTTGACAGAGAGTGACGTCACCATCCTGGCCAGGGCTGGTAGAGCAGAGAGAGGTTGTTGGCAGCCTATGAAGTCTTCTGTACACAAGCAGGAGATAAGAACGGCTCTAATTATAAAAGGAGGCAAAATCAGAACAGCAATGTATTTAGTAATGGTCTTTACTTACCTTTGCCAACAAGTTTAAAGCTAATCAATGTGGTGAGAATAACCCTTTTTTTTTTTTTTTTTTAAACAACATTTTTTGGACACAAAATCAATCCATACAGATATATAGTAGTGGACATGTATAACAGCGTAATTTAATTTTCTACATACAATGTTCATAATAAGCCAATCTTGATAACTTATCTCTAACAACAAAAAATAACCTAGCCTAACTTAAGCAAAAAATCTATACATGAACTTGTGCCTATGTGCCTTGTCACCTTCTCTCGCCACCTATATGTCAGAGTTCTAGATAACTTTAAGTCTTATTTTGCAACCTTCCCAAAGTGGCCCTTAAAGCTGCACTAAGATACCATTTGGTATATTGAAAAACAGAAATTAATTTATCTATTTCCTCTTGCGTGTAAAATTTGTCAATAAATAACTTCCACTTTTTAAAAAAGGGAGAATAACCCTTTAAAGTTATGGACTGGTCAACTTCTTAGGCTAGGTCTACACAACAATTTGAAAATGCTGCCCAAAATCTGATGACATTTTCAAATTTCTGGACCGCACCCCACCGTCAGATTTTGAATTCCCGGTGGCCCAGTACATTAGCACTGCGGATATCCAACGTCTGTCCTGCGGAATATAGAAAATGTTTTATATTCCTCCAGTTGGTTTTCATTTTAGGAAAACCTCAGTTAAAAAATCTGTGCTGTATAGTACAAATTTTCTATTGAGCTACACAGTACAGGGTATGGTCAGTTTTTCAGGATTCAAAATACTGAAACCGCTGAAAAAAACAGCAAAATCCTGTGCATTGCCTTAGAGCCAAATTCAAACACTGCATTTTTGTTTTGTTATTTCAGTTGTAAAATTCTGCAACGAAGCAACTGCTTAAAAAATCAACGGGATAGGGCTGCTTTAGATTTTTCTTTAAATGATCAACTAAATCCACACTAAAATCTTCACTGAAATCTGAATGTAACACTTGCAGATTTTTAGCTTGGTTAAACAGTATTATATTTACATGTTGTGTGAACCCAGTCTTAAAGCTATATGTATAGTCTCTATGATTGCATATTAATTACAACTCCTGTATTCCCATTTTATAGATAACTGCCTTTGATAGTGTGGATGATGAATCTAAACACAGCGGCCACATGTTTTCATCAAAGAGTCCACCTCCTCAGGAATGGACCATTGAGAAGAACCCATCATATACATACTATATCTACTACATGTATGCCAACATCAGAGTGCTCAACAACCTAAGGAGGTAGGACACTAGGCTGTACTTATTCCCTATTATAATTTTTGTTGGGCATGTAGTTGACAATACATGTATCCTGTAATTAACCCATATACACAGTCGAGTCACATTATTATGACCACTTCCTTTTGACGTCATTAGCTGGCTTGATGGGTATAAAAGGTGTATGATAGGCTGTTTGCACACAGATCCCTTGTTGCTGTCATAAGTAAAAGTGGTTATTTATCAGAGTTGCAAAAAGAATAATTATTGGCTTGTGAGCTAAGGATGGCAGTATTTCTAAAAGTGTCAAAACTTGTGAACTGTTTGCATGCTGCTGTGGTGCTATGACACCAACGTGAATAAGCGACGTGAACACCGAGGAGCACCATCTGCCATTGATGTGCAAGGTGAATGTCGACTATGAAGCTTACCACCAAAATGTACAATGGGGCTACCTGACATACATGTCTAAAACAACAGTTAAGCGAACCGTACTGGGGCTCTGAAGCGCCGATGGATGATCACCTCTCTCTGCTAATGAAGTTGCTTCAGCAGAAAAGACAGATAATAAATAAAAGTAATAATACATTAATAAAAAATGTATTTTTTCTGTAAACAAACTAATGAAACTGGCCTGAACAAAAATTATGGTGCCCTTATTATTTTACTGCATGACGTTTTGAGGCAATCACTGCAAACAAACAATTTCTGTAATTCTTAATGAGACTTCTGCACCTGTCTACAGGTATTTTGAACCACTTCTCATGAGCTGTTCCAGGTGTCTCGAGTGTGAAGGTGCCTTTTCCAGACTGCATGCTTCAGCTCCTTCCACAGATGTTTTATAGTTTTTAGATCAGGGCTCATAGAAACCACTTTAGAATAGTCCAATGCTTTCCTCTTAGTCATTCTTGGATGTTTTTAGTGATTTGTTTTGAGTCATTATTCTGATGGAGGATCCATGACCTGCAACTGAGAACAAGTTTTCTGACACTGGACAGCACATTTCACTCCAGAATGCCTTGATATCTTGAGATTTCATTGTACCCTGCACAGATTCAAGACACCCTGTGCCAGATGCAGAAAAGCATCCCCAAAACATAACTGAGCCTCCCCCATGTTTCACAGTAATACAATAATCTTTTCTTTCTATGCTTCATTTTTGCATCTGTGAACATTGAGCTGATGTGACTTTCCAAACAGCTCCAGTTTTATCTGATCTGTCTAAATAACATTCTCACAGAAGCTTTGGGCCACATGTATAAAAGCTGTCTATGTATAAAACTCTCTATGTTGCCCATAGCAACCAATCAGAACAGGGGTCGCAAACTGCGGCCCTCCAGCTGTTGGGAAACTACAACTCCCATCATGCATTTATATAATCTATAACAGTGGGCATGATGGGAGTTGTAGTTTCCCAACAGCTGGAGGGCCAAAGCTTGACACCCCTGAATCAGAGCATCCCTTTCATTTTTCCAGAGCACTATATGAAATGAAAGGGGCACTCTGATTGATTGCTATGAGCAACAAAGAGTGTTTTAGACCTAGACAGTTTTCATATATGTGGTCCTTTGTGGCTTGTCAACATGCATTTTGGCAAATTCAAGTCTCGCTTTTTCTTATGATTTGCTTTCAGTAATGGTTTCTTCCTAGATCATCTTCCATTAAGTTTATTTTGACAAAAACAGGGACGAATGGTGCGATCTAACGCTGATGCACCTTGACTTTAGAGTTTACCGCTAATCTATTTGGAAGCTGTTCTGGGCTCTTTGGATATCATTGGTATTATCTGTCTTTTTAATTTTTCATTAATTTTCCTTATTTGGACACATTCAGTCCCATAGACCTTTAATAGCTGAATAATATGTGCAACAGTAGTAACAGGAACATCAAGCTGCTTGGAAGTGGTCTTATAGCCTTTACCTTTAATATGCTTGTATATAATTTTCTTTCTAATCTCCTGAGACAACTCTTTCCTCCAAAGCCTTTGGTCCAAGTTAAGTATGGTACACACCATAATACCAAACAGCTCGGTGACAACTTTTCACCCTTTAACTAGGCAGACTGACTGATTACAGGTTTGAAGACACCTGTGATATTAAATACAGGACACACCTTAGTTTATCATGTCCCAATGGCCAAATTATTTTCAATCTTTTCTAGGGGTACCATCATTTTTGTTCATTAAGTTTCATTAGTATTAAAAAAAAATTATGGTTGAACCACAATTCAAATACAATGATTTTTTATTAGTTTATTTTCAGTCAATTTAAATTTACTTTTTCATTCTTTAACGGAGCACCAACAATTTTGTCTACATGTGTATGACATTTAGACTTTTTATTACATTTTTTTGGGTGGACAGGTGAACAGAAAACTCTGGCATTGTTTTTTATTTCCACAGTTAATGCTGTAAACAAGGTAAATAGTGTTATATTTTAATATTTCTTATTTTTACAGACACGTTTCAGTTTATTTTATATGATAAATAGGAATAAAGTGAACGTTTAACTTTTTTCTTTAAAAAAAAATTGCAACAAAAATTTTATTTAAAATGAACCTAATCCTGATATTACTTACTAGATCAGGCAATTACTCCATAACATCAACTGAAAAAAACACTAAAAAATGGATTCTATGAAGAGTTTGTGTAAAATATAAAATATAACTTTTACTTCACAATTTAAAAATTGCTATACGACTTGTTGCTCAATAAACAATATATTGTTAAATATTGTAACTATCACATATATCAAAGAAACATATTAGGTGCCACCAGATAAAGATAGAGGGTAAACTCATCCTGATACGTCCCTGGCAATGTTTGCACCAAATAAGCAGAGCACTCGCCTCAAAAAGGGCGACCCCGCAGATGCGGTGACTCTCCCTACAGACCCCTATCTTACCTTTACACAGTCGTCATATATCGTCCCAACATGTTTCGACCCACCACGGTCTCTTCAGGGGACCAGAAGGGTGACATATAAAGATCTGAAAAATCAAAAGACGCAATGAGGATATGGAGAAATTTTTTTTATTTACCTTAAACAAGTTGTTTGATTGTTCGTTCATAAGTCGTGCAGTATATTATTAGAGATGGGCGAATTTCTCAAAAATTAGACTCGGTGACTTCGCCGATTTTCGCGTTAAAAACAGCTATTTCCAGGCTGCACAGAGCCTGCAGGGTGCTGTAGAACTTCGTGCCATGCTTAAATATGCAGAGGAAGCTTGGTTTGGTCTTCATACAATGTTGTGTTTTAGTATGACACGCAGATGACTGCCGCCGCTCTTAGAATCGCTTCACTATAAAATTCCCTGGCCCCTTAAGAGGGCAAAACTGACCAAAAAACTGAAGCGGAATGTAGCCTGATAAAGTCATGGCAGCAAAAGCTGGAAAAAAACAAGCTGAGAGCTCAGGTGGCAACATTAGTGACAGAGTGTGGAGGTGACGGCAGTAGCAGCAGCAGCATGAGGTCAGAGAGTGGCACAATGACAAAATCTGGAGGTGGCAAAAAACAGGAGTAGGCCACAGAGTGGAACAATGACACAGTGTGGAGGTTACGGCAGCAGCAGCATGAGGTCAGAGAGTGGCACAATGACACAGTGTGGAGGTGGGTGGCAATACCAGTCCCTGGTAAAGATGGTGGTAGGCAGATGGAGAAACTGGCAGCAGATGTGTGGCATCAGGCGGGTGGCGGCATCAGAATAGTGGCTGAGGCAGGTAGTTTGAACCCAGACTCATTTCTCACAGTTTGGGTGAGGCATCATGGCTGATGTAGTCTGACGCCTAAGGCATTGGTGTGTGAAAATCCTGGCCGATCCACGCCTGATTCATCTTGACAAAGGTCAGTCGTTCCACATTTCCCGTGGACAAGCGGGTTCTCCTTGGGGTAACGATGCCCCTCGCCGCACTGAACACCCGCTCTGATGCCACACTACTGGCCGGGCAGGACAGCTTCTCCACTGCAAACTCGGCAAGTTGCGGCCACACATCCAGTTTGGCTGCCCAGTAGTCCAGCGGATCTTCTAACTGGGGTGGCAGAGTGCTGTCCAAGTAGGCCACTACCTGTTGGTTCAGGGACTGCTCCAGGTCCTGCTGCTGCTGCTGGTGACTGCCCCCCTCACTAGGCGGGTGAAGGAAGCTGCTCATCAGTGACTCCAGACTTAGGTTGCTGCTGATGGAGCTGGTACTGCTCCTACCCCCCACCTTCCCCCAGCAGCCGCGGCAGTAGTACGTGAGTGCTGAAGAACCCCCCGGTCAGACCTGTCAGAGGAGGGACGATGCCGCACATAGGCAGCGGCCAACTGACTATGGAGCATTTCCCTATAGTATTTGAGTTTGTCCTCCCTCTCAGCAGCTGGGAAAAAGGCTCCCATTTTGGACCGGTAGCGAGGGTCCAATAGGGTGGAGAGCCAGAAGTCATCCCTCTGCCGGATGGTGACTATTCGGCTGTCACTAGCCAGGCAAATCAGCATGCTGCGGGCCATCTGCACAAGTGACTCCGAGGGGCTCCCTGCCTCCATCTCCACTGTATACTGCCACAGTGCTTGGGGGTCATCTGCCTCGTCTTCCTCATCTCCATCTACCTTTTCCAGCTGCTCCTGCTCCTCCTCTCTTGTCACCTTGATAGAAAATCCACTCATTTCACCAGACAATGCTTCTGCTCCAATGTCCTCCTCCTCCTCCTCCGTTCAGTCCCGACCGGACTCATGTGGCCGTGAGATTTAGTCGCCACGTCTCCAGTCCCCTGCCCAGACAGATTTTTCAGCATCTGTTCCAGGACATGAAGCAGTGGAATGATGTTATTCATCCCGTAGTCCTGGCGACTGACAAATAACGTCACCTCCTCGAATGGCCTCAGCAAACGGCAGGTGTCACGCATGAGCTGCCACTGGCTGACATCAAAGTTACACAGGGGAGTACTCCTGTCCGCCTGGATCATCAAAAATCGTTAATGGCCTTTCTCTGTTCATACAGTCGGTCCCAACATGTGAGGCTGGAATTTCCAATGGGTGGAAACATCGCATATCAGAGTGTGTTGGGGGAGGCCGTTCTGCCGCTGCAACTCGAGGAGGGTGTTCCTGGCTTTGTAGGAATGGATGGAGAGCATGCACAGTTTACTGGCCATTTTCAGAATCTTCTGAAGATCGGTGGAAGACTTCAGGAACCTTTTCAAACCAGATTGAACACGTGCACCATGCAGGCGCATGGACCATCCCTCCTGGGTGCAGCGCGGACACCATGTTCCTCCCATTGTCCGTCACCATGGTTCCGATTTGCAGTTGGCGCGGAGAAAGCCACACATCGATTTCTTGCTGCATGACGCAGAGCAGTTCCTCCCCTGTGTGACTTCGTTCACCGAGGCAAGCCACGTGTAGAACTGCGTGACACCGCTGTGCCCTACACATGTGGTATGATGGACCAGTACTTTTGGAGGCTGAGATGGTGGTGGTGGTGGTGGTGGTGGAGGAGGAGGCGGACATTGGAGCAGGAGCCGCAGTTTGACAACGGAGAGAAAAGCGGCGTCTCCTGTCCAAGTTGTTGGTGTGCCTGGGCAGGAAGTACATTCACCCAGTTGGCCGTAAAGGACATGTACTGGCCCTGACTGTAGTTACAGCTCCAGACGTCCGCGCTGCCGTGCACCTTGGAACAAACCGATGAGCTCAAGGACTGGCCCACCTTCTGTTCTACATATTTATGCCTTTTTGGAAAAGAAATTACGGCTTGGAACTCTCCATCTCGGCTTGGCACAAGCCATTAGTTCTCTGAATGGTGCAGAGTCCACCATTTGGAAAGGGAGGGACTGCAGTACCAACAACTTGGACAGGAGCACGGTCAGCTTCTGCACCTTAGGATGGTTGGACGCATACTGTTGTCTCTTTGCAATCGCCTCGCCTGAATGACTGAATGACTGCTGGCACCATGAGTAGCGAGGAGCAGGAGCATCTGGACCGGGAGATGATGGCAAAGATAAACAGCTCCCTTCTGCAGAGGTGGTGGAGCCTTGACTGGCTGCAATGGCATGCGTGCCACTGGGCGCTGCTGAAGCCATTGCTGCGGCAGCAGGATTGACCACCACATCTTAGCCACGTTTCTCCCAGGCCACCGGATGGTGACGCTGCATGTGTGGACGCAGGGCCGTGGTGCCAACGTTAGCTCCCTGGCCACGCTTCACTTTCTGCCCACAGATTCTACATATACCCATATTCCCGGCTCCTTCCCGGGGTCTTAGCAAAGAACTTCCACACCGCCGAGTATCTGATTTTACCGCCAACGCTCCGCACTGACTGACTACTGCCGCCGCTGCCTCGCTGAGCCCCTGTGCCGCGACTTTCTTGGACCTGCGAAGCGGGTTTTCTACCCCGTGGCCGCTTGGCTCCCGACCTCACACTGCTGCTGCTACCCTGCTGACTCACGGCCACACAACTCACTTGCTGGCTGTGCCACTGCCTGACGTGCAAACTGACGCCCTCTTCTCCTGACGATGATGAAGCCCTTGCTTCCTCGGCTCCCAAGTGCGGACGGCTACATCATCATCGATTTGTGTTTCATCGTCACTGCTGTCCTCATCACTGGTCTTGGTATGCAGAGGCTGACCCCTCATAACATGACCTCCCATGCCACTCCCCCACATCTATACTTTGCCGCCTACTGCAAGAAGCACGGGATTTTTGGCCCCATTTCTTTGCTGCCAAGTAACTGCTGACTGCCCTCCTCAATTGTTTTATCCTCGCTGTATAGTGGCGCTGAGCCCAGACCACATAGTAGATCTCTGGCTGAGGGAACCGGATGGGACAGAGGCGGGTTGAGGACAGGTGAGGCCTGCTGACCCGCTCCCGGGCCATACCAACTAAGGGTTGTGTCTGACGTTCCCACAGCATCTTGGCTGGGGTTGTCAGATGTCATCTGGAAGGAAGTGTATGACCTAGTCAACCAATCAAGAACCATTGGGTTGCTGAACAACACACGGCCGCTAGATGACAGCAGCAGTTGTGGCCTCACCGAGTGACCCCTGCTGCCACGTCCCCTTGCTGTGCTGCGACCTGGGCCTGCTCCAGGAATGTTTGTGCACTGCCATTCGCAGTAAGCCTGCCACCTCTCTGTCTACATCTGTTTTCTAAAATGTCAGACACTTTGATGATGATATCGTTATGAAATATACACCCTTTTTGACTCCAAATGAACCATAACAAGCTTGGTAACCCTTGGATATAAATCGCTCCAAAATGGGAGAAAAATTTACTTGTATGTGCGTTAAAAACCTGTGTATTTTACTGAATATAAAAGCACAAACAGCTTAATTATCTTCGATATAAATTATGCTACAGGCAAAATTTATCTTTGGTGGTGAAAAAACGTTCTTTTAAAGTACAACTGCAGAAAAATACTTAGTTAACCCTTGGATGTAAATGGCGCAAAAGAAATATGCTGCCAACAATTACCAGCTTTGTAGCTTGTTAAAATGGCGTGTATTTTACGGTACACAACAACAGAAAAACTTGTAATTAACCTTCGGTTGTGAATTATGCTACAGGCAAAATTTCTTCTTTGGAGGTGTAAAAAAACATTTCTTTTAGTGACCACAACAGCAGAACAATGCTTAATTAACCCCTGGATCGAAATTGCGTAAAAGAAATGAGCAACCAAAAATGACCAGTTTTGTAGCATGTTAAAATGGCGTGTATTTTACGGTACTGTCACGGTTCACGCCGCGGTCCCTGCTATGGACCGACGGCGTGCCCGTGTCTCCTTTGTCCCGGGCGCTGCTGCGACATCCCCTGGTGTCCCTGGTTCTCTGCACGCACCTGTCCTGGCTCCTTCCACTCCTGAAGCCTTACCATCTCTGCTTCCTCCAGCTCTCTAGCGTCCTGTGCGCACACGTGATCCCTCTAGGGGCACACGCGCATCACTGCACCGCATTTATTGAGACAGTGCTCCTGCTTCCTGCCCTGTAACCTCTGACCCCCTGGCTACTTAAGGAACCTCCTACCTGTACTCTTTGTCAGTTCGTTGTTGTCTTCCAGCACAAGAGCTTGACCCCTTACCTGCTGTACATCTGCCGCTGTACCTGGTCCTGCTGTTAAATATATTCTGTCTCCTGTCTGGGACTCTGTCTTCTGTTTACTGCAGCAGCACCCGTCTATCTGCCTCCAGTACCCAGACCTGCACTTCGGCTACCCACCGCCGGCATCTGCCATCTGTGCCTGCGGTGGGCCCTGAGGATCCACACCCGGATATCAACGGCCAGCTCTTCGGCATATGTTTGTCAGCGCCGCAATCCTTTACAGTACGAACTGACCATACTAAATGGATCCCGCCGGAGTGACTCTGCCTGACCTGGTAGCTGTGGTGAACCGTCATGGCGTCCACCTGGAGCAATTGTTCCGTAAGCTGCAGACCACCACCATCCGTCTGGATGAAGTCATGTCTGCACTGGCATCTACATCTGCTTCACCACCTGCTGTGGCTCCCCCTCCTGCTGCCATGTCCAGTCCTAGCCTGCACTTGCCTCTGCCTGCCCGTTATTCTGGAGACCCTCATACGTGTCGAGGCTTCCTTAATCAGTGCACCATCCATTTTGAGGTCCTGGCCCACCAGTTTTCTTCTGACCGTGCCAAGGTGGTCTTCATCATTAGCCTCCTGTCAGGTGAGGCCTTGGCCTGGGTCTCAACCCTCTGGGAGAGAGGGGATCCGCTGACAGGGGACCTCCAGGAGTTCCTGAGTGCCTTCAGGAGAACCTTCGAGCTGCCTGGGCGCAACACATCTGCTGCTTTATCACTACTCCGGTTCCGTCAGGGCGATTCTACTGTGGGACAATATGCCATCCAGTTCCGTACCCTGGCCTCTGAGCTTGCCTGGAACAATGAGGCCCTCGTTGCTGCCTTCTGGGGGGGCCTTGATGGACACATTAAGGACGAGTTGGCTGGTCGTGACTTACCTACCACCCTGGATGACCTCATCGCTCTTGCTACCTGGATCGACATCCGTTTTGCTGAGAGGGAGCTTGAGCTACGCCAGCAGCCAGCGTCCACCCAGCCTCGCAAGCCTCCACGCTTTGTACCTGAATCCTCGAGCCCACCTCACCTGACACCTGCGTTTTTCCAAGATGAGCCTATGGAAGTGAACCACACTCATCTCTCCACAGAGGAACGCGCCCGTCGACGCAGCTTAAACCTGTGCCTGTACTGAGGTGGTACTCGTCATTACCTGAAGAACTGCCCAGTCCGCCCAGATGCGCCTCGGAGACCTCAGTACCATGGTGTTGTGGGTGAAGTTACCCTGAATAACGGTGTGCCTGCTCCCCGTTTGACCACTACAGTCACCCTACGTTTTTAGTCTGGTGATGCTTCTTAAGTTCCTGCTCTTCTGGACTCCGGCTCTTCTGAGAACTTCATCCATCCGTCCCTACTGGAGAGGTTCTGCCTGCCTGTTTCCCGTCTGGAAAAACCAATACATTTTTCATCCGTTAACGGGGAGATCCTGAAGGAGCCAGTCCAGTTCCGCACCCGGCCTGTGTCTCTACAATTTGGAAGTTCCCACCAAGAGGACATCTCCTTCTACGTCCTGCCAAGTTCGTCTGCTCCAGTCTTGCTCGGGCTTCCATGGTTCCAGCTTCACAGCCCATCCCTGGATTGGAGAACGGGTGAAGTCGTCCAATGGGGCAAGCATTGCCACTCTCGTTGCCTCAAGCCCACCCATCTGGAGCAGCCCTGCCCTCCCGTTTCTCTGCCCGTTTGTTCTGCTGTGACGGTGGAAGATTCACATCTGCAGGAAGAGCCTCTGGTCTGCAAAGACACCTCTGACTTCCACCCACCCCACCCCCTGCCTACTGTTTCTGCTTCTTCTCCCCAGGTCCAAGAAGTTTTCCGGGACACTCTGGACACCTCCTCTGACGACAGTTCCTGGGATACCGAGGAGAAGGTGGTTACCCCTAGCTGTTTTGTGGGTACCCGGCTAGCCCGGAGGGGAGGGCTTAAGGGGGGGTACTGTCACGGTTCACGCCGCGGCCCCTGCTAGGGACCGATGGCGTGCCCGTGTCTCCTGTGTCCCGGCCGCTGCTGCGACATCCCCTGGTGTCCCTGGTTCTCTGCACGCACCTGTCCTGGCTCCTTCCACTCCTGAAGCCTCACCATCTCTGCTTCCTCCAGCTCCCTAGCATCCTGTGCGCACACGTGCTCCCTCTAGGGGCACGCGCGCGTCACTGCACCGCATTTATTGAGACAGTGCTCCTGCTTCCTGCCCTGTAACCTCTGACCCCTGGCTACTTAAGGAACCTCCTACCTGTACACTTTGTCAATTCGTTGTTGTCTTCCAGCACAAGAGCTTGACCCCTTACCTGCTGTACATCTGCCGCTGTACCTGGTCCTGCTGTTAAATATATTCTGTCTCCTGTCTGGGACTCTGTCTTCTGTTTACTGCAGCAGCACCCGTCTATCTGCCTCCAGTACCCAGACCTGCACTTCGGCTACCCACCGCTGGCATCTGCCATCTGTGCCTGCGGTGGGCCCTGAGGATCCACACCTGGATATCAACGGTCGGCGCTTCGGCATATGTTTGTCAGCGCCGCAATCCGTTACAGGTACACAACAACAGAAAAACTTATAATTAACCTTCGGTTGTGAATTATGCTACAGGCAAAATTTCTTTATTGGCGGTGAAAAAGAACGTTTCTTTTAGTGACCACAACAGCAGAACAACGCTTAATTAATCCCTGGATGTAAATTGCGCAAAAGAAATGAGCAACCAAAAATTAAGTGGTATTTGGATTGTAAAAACGCTGTTTAAATGAATACAACAGGAATAGGCTTAGATCCCCCTTCGATATTCAATGTGCTGTGAGCAGATAGCATTAAAATGTATATGCAGCTGCAGTGGACACACACTGGACTTCAGATCCAATACCCCACAAAATCAGAAATAGAACATTAAGAGAAGCAGTCTCTGAGACAAGCTGAGACACCCCACAAAAATCGCTGTATAAAAATCAGTTCTTGAGTAAGAGCTATCACAATCAGCCGCAGCAGCACCTTCCCTACTCGGTACAGTGAGAGGAGTGTGAGCTCCCGGCGTCGCGCCCGGACTTATATAGTGCGGTGACGTCACAGAATCCCGCCGGTCTCTGATTGGCTTCACCTCTGCACATGTCATGCAGGCTATGCCCTTCTTCCTCCCAGAGTGCTTTGCCCCATGTAACGCCATGTGCTCGCAGCCATTTTATCAATCAAAAGCACACTTCATTCACCCGAAGTACTCCAAACTTCGACATCGTTCAGAATCGAAGTTTTCCTGAAATTCTAAACGAATTCCACTTCGTTAGAATCGATTCGCCCATCTTTATATATTATCTGTTTAATGACCTTCTAGAGGAAGTGTGTAATAGAAGCACAATCAAAGCAAACTTGGCAGCCATGACAACTAAGTGGCATTCCATAATCATATAATGGGTAGGCTCAATCTAGAGGTGGAAGTGTATCCTCAATGCTGTGCAATGGCTTAAATGCCATAGCTGCACTCACCAGGGTATCTAAGTGGGTAAACGATTGGCATCAGATAGCGGATTTAATCCATGCCACTGATAGCGGGTCATTAGTAACCTTCACCATCTGTGCATAGAGCATGCTCAGTTTCTGAGCCCTCTCCATTCTCCCTTTCTGGCATTGTGACAAATGGGTTTATAGGGGTTCAATAGCTGGTCCCTATGACAATGACGCAGCCACCTGATCCACGCAGCATTCGGGTAAACCTTGTGTTGCATAGCATGAGTTTTCAGAAGAAGGCAAGAGTTAATGTTTACATTGCTTCAGCAGAAGGGTGTGTGGTTGTGCAACTGAGACAAAAAAAACCCCCAGAACATGGCACACAAAGAAATATTCGAGTGTGCATTGAAATCGGTTCTATCCTTATGCTAACTTAACATTAGATGATCTGCATCTGTGTATAAATAAGTTTAGGGTGGTCCTGCCTGTCAAGTATTCTGATTCCGCCAGCGTACCGTGAATCCTGCCAATAGTCCAGCAACAAGTAGAAACTATCACAAGTTTTATTTTTAATTGTAACTTTTCTTTTTCATAAATTAATGCTATAGAGACTTAAACAAAAATATCATATAGGGAAATTGGCACCTTTCCCACTTTCCAGGATTTGTAGGTCCCTTTCTCTGTCTCTGCCTGCAGGCCCTTTTTTAAATGTTTAGAAACCTATTAGATCTTCATCACTTGCATTTAGTGTGAAGTAAATGTTAGACCGGTAGGAGGGGGTGCAGCTGCAGTATATCTACTCAGTGTGTTTATGACCATAGTTGCCAACTTTTGAAATTGAAAAAGCAGGAGATCGTAGAGGGCGGCAATTGGCATGGACATGCCCATCTTGTCGGTGTGCCACGCCCCTTCAAAAAAGCCACACCCACTCCACCTAACTGCATAACGGCTTTGGAAGAAAGCCAGGTAGATGCCCTTATAGCCAGGTAGTAGCCCCCCATAACCAGGTAGATGCCCCCTTACAGCCAGGTAGATGCCCCCTTGTAGCCAGGTAGATGCCCCCACTGTACCCAGGTAGAGCCAAATTTGTAGCCAGGTATATGCCCCCCTTTGTTAGCCAGGTAGATGCCCCCTTTGTTGCCAGGTAGATGCCCCCTTTATTAGCCAGGTAGTGCCCCCTCTGTTGCCAGGTAGTGCCCCCATTGTTATCAGTGTGCCACCCTGTTCCAGGTAGACCCCCCCTTTTCCCCCCCCCTTGTTGCCAGGTAGACCCCCCATTTTAGCCAGGTAGTGCCCCCTCTGTTGCCAGGTAGACCCCCCCCATTGTAGCCAGGTAGAGTCCCCCTATAACTAATAAAAATAAAATAATAAAAGCCACTTACCTCTCCAGGCTCCTGCAGCTCCGGACATCTCCCAGCCGACTGAGTAGTCTTAGCGTCGCAGGGGAAGTGAGTGCAGCCGCGCGTCTCCCCCCCTGAGACGCTGATCTGTATGTACAGCGCGCACCGGCGCTGTACATACAGGGGGAGAAGGGAGGAGGGAGCGATGCCTCCTCCCTGCACAGCTGACTGACTATGCGGCTGCGGCCGCAGAAGTCAGTGAAACCCGCCGGGTGGGTGAGCGGCCGCTGCGGCCGCTTCACCCGCCTGTAGGAGCGGCCCGGTGGCGTCAGAGTAGCGCACCAGCGCTACTCTTGCGCCGCGGTCCCCCCGCTGCCTGCTGGCGGCGGGAGGAATGCCAACTCTACCGGGAGGGCGAGGGGGGACCCCCATTAGCGGGACCCCCCCGCCAAAAGCAGGAGAGTTGGCATGTATGGTTTATGACACATGTAATAAGAGGGGAGTAGTAGCTGCAGGAGGAAACATCTAAATAGCACAGCTCATACAACATACTAGGAGGGTGCCGCCTACTTGTCAACTTGGAGTGAGAAATTTTCAGTTACATAACCAAACAGAAGAAAAGGAGGGAGGAGGGGAGTGTTGGATTAAAACTCATAGAGGTCCAAAGCTAAATAAAATGGGTCCAGGGTATCTAATGACAGCAGCATTGTAGCAATAGTTAAAGTTAATAATTCCGTGTGTCAGAGAACCCACATAGCAGTGCTAGATAGAAGAAAGCTACCAACTTGTTGTTATTAACAAAAAAAGAGAAATGGACCTCATTTATTAAAACTGTCTAAGGCAATGTTCACACGGCTTATTGCCGACGTAATTGCGGGGACGGATTTCGCCCCGCAATTACGCCGGCAGCCGTGCAGGGGGGCGGGGCGGAGGCCCGGCAGCTCGCCGACCCCATAGACATTCATTATTCGCGGCGCGTATACGCCCGTAAATAATGTGCATGTCCCTTTCTCCCCCCGCGGCGGATTCGACGAGCGTGGAGAAGAGACAGAATCCATAGTTCTCTATGAGAGCTGTGGATTACCGTAGTTACTGGGATGGATTGGAGCCGTAATACAGCACGCAGTACGGCTCCAATCAGCGCCCAAATAAGCCGTGTGAACGAGGCCTAAGTGTAAAGCTGCATTTGTTGCCCATAGAAACCAATCAGAGGCCTGCTTTCATGTCTACAGAGTAGTCTAAAAGAATGAAAGCTGAGCTGTGATTGGTTGTTGTGTGCAACAAAGACAGTTGAACCGTTTTGATAAATAAGCCCCATTGGTTTTTTACCTGAATATGCCCCCTCATCCTGTCATCCTATAACAGCTGCTATGGCTATAGTTACGTTATGGAAAGAAGGGGAATATGCAGGACAGAGTCATGTTTTCTACACAGCTAGTTGTCTACTTAGGGATTTTAGTAGCTGGTGAACAATAATAAATGCCTCTCTCATATGTTAGGATCTAGAACACAGATGAATCCACAATACAGCACAGGTATGGATCCTATCACTGTAATAGTCTAGCTTCTGGCTAAAATACCTTTATAACAATCAGAGTGTAATGGAATTCACAGCAAAATGAGATGGACCCCACCATCTTGTGACGGAATAACTGAAACAGCAGCAGGTTAGGTGACAAATGTATGATCACTGGGGGTTCCACCAATGAACCTAAAACAGGGGCTCTGTTCTTCAAGCAGATCAGTGTGCAGGTTTAGCCACTGCTCAATTCAACCTTTTCTTCACTACGTAAGCAGAGTAAAAAAGGGATCAGGAGACTCAGGACACCTATTTTACTAATCGGCCCTAGCAGTGGAACCGCAGTGATCGGGCATTTATCATCTATCCTGTAAACAGTCAATGCAGTTTCTGACTAGTAATTTGCTAACATTAAGACCCTCTTTACACTGCGTTCAAGTTGCCCATTTGTTATACGTGCTGTAAAAGTTTGCAGTGCATACATTACTGAATATGTCTATAGAGACTCATTTAACAAACAGTAACCAAGGAGCGTACTTTTTGGCATCTGTCAGGCTGCTATATGTTGGCATACTTTTTTTCCAACTATATGGAATAGCATAGATGACTGCTTAAAGAGAACCTGTCACATAGGTTATGCCCCCCTTGCTGAGGGCAGCACAAGCTAGTGTCAGACCTGCTGTTTCCAGCGCTGTGTCCCTTATTCTTTATGATGCTGGATTTTTAAATTATTTAATGCTCAAATCTGCAGTTTTCAGCCACAAGAGTCATATAAAGAGTTAGTTTTTTCAAACCCCGCCCACCTGAGGCTAGCTACGACCACCTCAACAGATAAACCCATTACTTTGAATAGGTAGAAACATGTGAATAACGGTCAGTGGGCGGGGCTAGCCTTTGGTGGGCAGGGCTAACACCTACTCATGAATAAGATTTGAGGGGTAAATGCTCTAAAACTACAGCATCTTACAGAAAAAGGGACACAGTGCTGGGAACAGCAGATCTGTCACTAGCTTGTATTGTCCTCAGCAAGGGGGGCATAACCTATGTGACAGGTTCTCTTTAATTACCAGTAAAAAGGTATTCAAACGTATAGCATCGGGTTTAATAGGTCAAACGTAGTCTTAATGTGATCAAGTTGGTTTGTTCTATACCAGTGTATGTTTTTTATAGGATAGAATAGCGTAGTCTACTCCATCAGCATAAAATAGATCAAATAAAGCCATATGTAGATTAGGTTTGGTCTATTAAAGTGTATAGCTACATCATTGGTAAGCCACAGTATATATCCTAATACAATTAATAGATGTAAACCCAGCCTAAGCATACAGTCTATTTATTACTTTTGGCGGCATAGTATACAGCTGTTTTGTCTTCATTCGCTCTAGAAGCCAGCCAACCCTCTGCACTAATTGTATAATTAATTGCTAATAAAGGTATTTGGCAGCCGTCCTATCCAGAACCTCCTATCTTCTGACCCATATTAGATGCCATTATAGTTTTTGTTCTACCCTTCTTAACCTCAATCTAAAATCCCTTTAAGCAAGACCGTGATTTAATGCTTCAATACATTCTATATCCACCTTATGGGAATAGCAGTAATAGTAGACTAAGCTGGATTTGCCTTGACATTATTATTATTTCTACCATTATCAATTAGTAGTCGTCATTCGTTTAAATCTCACTCTATACAATAGACTTGTAAATGAGGTGATTAGGAGGATTCACTTTCCTGTTAACTAATAATTACTAAGTTATGTATGAAATAGAGACTAGATATGTTTTGGTAATAGGACATCATCTATATGACAGTTGACTTGTAAACCATAGGATTATCATAAATCCATAGTGGCTGAGGAACACATTGTACAGGCTCATGATGATCAAAAAGTCACATGGCAGTCTATAGAGAAAAATATTAACCCCTTACTGACATTTGACATATTATGGAACGGGTTAACT
This sequence comes from Phyllomedusa bahiana, assembly GCA_025379985.1. Taxonomy (NCBI): domain Eukaryota; kingdom Metazoa; phylum Chordata; class Amphibia; order Anura; family Hylidae; genus Phyllomedusa; species Phyllomedusa bahiana. Next base: position 11,309 of record JAODAL010031934.1, on the reverse strand, counting down.
CGCTGAGCCCGCATCATAGGCAGAAAGCGCCAGCTGTTACCTACAGCAAGCACAACACTAACTACAGGGATTGGAGTTGGCTTCAATCTCTGCTATTTAACCTTCTGGACGCTGCGGCAATCGTGTTTTCTAAATAAATTGCCCGATTGTAGGGTGCCAAGCGGTTATTATGGAAGCTGGAAGCCTAATGAGGCCTTCCGTTGCTGCCATGATACTGCTCCTACTACTTCCTGCCATTGGCAAGTAAAGATAAGACACATGATTTTAATGTGTTTCACCTCCACTGTCTGCAAATTGTGGCAATTAGCAGTAAACCTTGTGCAGTATTTGATGCTTGGTTCCCAACCAAAGGGTGCTTTCACAAAGCGCAGTTTTGGTGGAGTTTTAAACTGCCTTATTACCAACAAGCTTTTTTCACTTATCTAAACGGTTTGGAAGGCAAGTAATCAATTAGTGTGTTTGTAATCCACAAAATTTCAAACACAACAATTGATTACTTACTTGAAACACCTTTCTGAACAATTTAGACAACTGAAAGAAACTTGCTGGTAATAAAGGCAGTTTAATTGGAACGCAGTTAAAACTGCACCAAAACTGCGCTGTGTGAAAGCACCTTAACAGTAATAACTTCAGCACAACTGTTATGTATTACTGCAAAACTGATTTTCTTTTATAAAAATGGTAAATAAATTCAAAAAAGGGGACCTGTTTTGTTCAAAAAGCAGCCCCCTCAAGCAGGCAGTGTATTACAGAGCAGAAGAGGCTCAGAAGACTGACCTATTTGAATTTTTCTAGGAAAACTATATAACTCATTCTGGGCTTAGGAGTCCAGTGGGCGGTCCTACTCAGTGATTGCCAGCTATCTCTAGATGCACACTCATACAGTTAAGGCTACCAAACACTGATCAGGACTGCTCACTTGACTATTAATCCTTCTACAAAGCGGTGTATCAATCTGTTTAAGCTCTTTATGTTCTAAAAATGCATTTTCAAAATGACAGGTTCCCTTTAAGTATGAAAGACTTTCCATAATAGATTTAGAATATACTCATAAAAAGATCTGTTTTATTCCAGGGAGAGGGGAATGAATACTTTCTTGTTTCGCCCTCACTGTGGAGAAGCAGGTGCTATCACTCATCTACTCGCAGCATTCATGACAGCAGACAATATTTCTCATGGATTGAACTTGAAAAAGGTGAATGTGTGAATATTATAAAAAAATCTATAATGATACACAGTGTGTTAATAAAATCTAGTGGAGAGGAATAGGAACACCAGACTTATTTCCCCAACTTGGTGAACTTATAAAACAATAGGGGGAGCTCAAGGCCTTATGTTTTATTATTCTGTTCAAAGTTGTATGCAGTGAGTTTCTAAGCTCCCTCTACTGGTGGCTGCAAGTATCCAGAATTTGATATTTAAGGCTATGGCAATGTGAATGGAAACAAGTGGTTTGGAGCCCAGTATGAGATAAGTATTCCTTCTATTAAGATGTACTGGGAAATTGCTAGGCATCAAATGTTATAATCAAAATTTAGAAAAGAATGGTGTTCAAGGATGGACATTCACTATTAAATAAAGCATTGAAAACATAGTTTAGTTGGTGATTAAGATCCAGTTTGCCTTTTGTTTAACTCATTTTTATGGTTTATGGTATTTTACATAGTCCTGTGCTTCAATACCTGTACTTTATGACAAAAATTCCCATTGCCATGTCACCTTTGAGTAACAACAGTCTTTTTCTGGAGTATGCCAAGAACCCCTTGCTGGACTTTCATGAAAAGGGCCTGGTGATATCCTTGTCTACAGATGATCCCATGCAGTTCCATTACACCAAGGTGACTTTAAATAAAACTAGTCCTCATTCGATCTTGAGAAAGTTTTGTATCATAGGGTTTATCTTACCATTCAATATTGCGTTCATTGTGTAGATACTAAAAAATAGTGTGCTGTACACATGAGCAGTGAGAGCAAAGGTTTCTGTATATGTTGCCTCCATTGATAAGGTTTTGGCATACATCACTGCGGCAACCTGTGATTAACTGCAATGGTCATATGTTGACATGACATCATCACTGGAGGAAAGTTATGGAGACCAGTGGACAACTGGGGAAATGTTGCCACAGATTAACAGGGAAGTGGTAAGATCACTATAGTAATTTTTTTTACATTAAAATCTTATTTGGACTTCTAAATTCTGTTGTGGGTTCACAGATAAGATAAGATTGGATTGCTTTTGGATTTCTTCTTCCTTATTGATAGCGTTGTGCTTTAGATTTAGTTCATAGTCAAAGTCAGGTTAAATTTTGGGGAAAATTGGCAAAAAAATCAACCCACACCACAACTCCAACCCTAGCCCTAGATAGTATCTGCAGGAAACCCAGTCCAACCCTGACTCTAGCCCTAGACCTAAGACTGATGTTCTCCAGATGTGCCCAGATGTGACCTAAATGTCAGGTTGTGTTCTGGTTGTGCTTTCTAGAGACCTAAAAACAAATGTAGCTTTTTGTCCCATAAACTTTGAAGGTATTTGGTTCAGGATGTCCTGAACCCGTATATTGTGACAACTCTGGTCGAGCTGCTCTTGAACCAAACACTGAGCTATTTGAGAAAAACTGCCCATTGAGTTTAACGAGGCACTGCATTTCATTGACAATTTTTAGCTGCTTGTAAAGACACGAGACTTTTAAAATCTCATCTATGTGCAAGGTACTTTATTGCCTTGCAGATTTTCTGTTAGTAAATCCCCACAGAAAATGTACAGCATTTCTATCCCATATGCGTTTACCCAGAGCTTGTTTTAAGCAAGTTACTTTCCATAATCGATTCCTTTCAGGACTTTTTGGTATGAAAATGATTTATTGGATAACACCTTTAATGGTCATTTTTACTTGTCAATGATTTTCTTATATTCCTATATGGTCAGATCCTGTATTTCTTCACCCTTTCTTCATATTTTCTTTTAATTACAATTAACAAAATTCTAATTCCATGAGGTCTGGTCTTATCACATGTATATTTGCTCTAGTAGATCAAGTGTAAAGGTGCCCATACACCTTCCATAGCATAACAAATGTTCGGCCTCAAGCTACTCCTCAACACATTCAGGCCGTGCATGCGATTTCATGTAAAGAGAAGAGAAAGCCGCTGCCAGACTCCTCTGGTAGTGGCTTATCTGTAGAAGAAACAATAAGATCAGTGCATTGAAATTTAAAGGGGTTGTCTCACTACATTGATTTGATTTGTCCTGTTTTCTTGATTTCCTCTTGAATTCAGGGATGTGTTTATTGGCTTCTACTAGGCTGCAGTAGAAGCCAGGTCTGTAGTTATAGCAACCAGGGCTGGCAGCCTATCAGGAGAGATTGAACAGGTCTGTAGCTATAGTGACCTGAGGAACTGATGCAGTGCCTACCAGAGGGGATAGTTAGGACGAGGTAGGACTCGAGGAATGGACACATATTGCAAAGGGACTTGTTTTTTCAAGATCTTTAACATAAAAAGCAATCCTTGTAGTGAGGCAACCCCTTTAACATGCCCAGTCTCCTGCCTTTGACATCATCAGTTGGGGAGAATCACTTTGCCAGTCTCACCTAACCTTTCTCTAAAGTGTTTGGGGCTTTAACTCATAGCAATTCAATAGGTACTATTTGATTCTTTTGTTTAATAATAAAGTCAGCAATTCAGTTAGTTAAATCCATTTATTTATCTTCAAAAAAAAGCTGGTCAAGCAAATTAGCTAGCTGCTGGCTTATTAATTCTTTGGGTGACATATACCCCCCAACCCCTTCTAAACTTTCCCATAAATATGTGCATTTTGCTTGTCCAAGTAGGCATGCCTATTTATTGGGGAGGGGACAGGCTGCTTTCAGACACCTCTTACTACGAATTGATCTTGTTGCCTACAGGAGCCGCTCATGGAAGAATATGCCATTGCTGCACAGGTTTTCAAGCTCAGTACCTGTGACATGTGTGAGATTGCACGGAGCAGTGTTTTGCAATGTGGATTGTCCCATGAGGTGTGTACTTAATCATTTTCTCACAATGGAACATAATTGCTTACTGCAGTATTAGTACACTGTAAACAGAAATGTAATGGAAAACTTTAAGAAAGTTGCAAGGAGAGGACAGAAGGACACCCAGACACACAGATGGACATATTGTCAGACACAGACAGATTAAGCAAAGTAGACCACTTAGGAAACAGCAACATCTCCTCCACTTCCTCATTCTTAGAACTGGGTTTCTGCTTCCGCTGCAAAAAAAAAATAATGTGACCTTACCCAACAACTGATATTTTAAGACAGTCTACCATGTGCTAAACCACAAGAGCAAACTAGTACTATTTTTATTTAGCTGTGGCATTTACATTAACCCTTTCACGTCAAGGCCCAAAAAGGCCTGACTATGGAATAAGAAGACATCCAGTCAGCCCAGCCCATTACCTCACTCCCTGATATTAGCCATAGGAAAGAAGATCCTTGAGGCCAGTCCCCACCTGCTTTTCACCCAACTGATAAATGTGATTGTGCAATTAAGGGAGCTTTCACCCAGCACAGTTTTGGTGCAGTTTTAACTGCACTCCAATTAAACTGCCTTTATTACCAGCAAGCTTCTTTCAGTTGTCTAAAGTGTTCAGAAAGGTGTTTCAAGTAAGTAATCTATTACTGTATTTGAAGTCTTGTGGATACAAACACACTAATTGGTTACTCACTTTCCAAACAGTTTAGATAAGTGAAAAAAGCTTGCTGGTAATAAAGGCAGTTTAGTTGGAAGGCAGCTAAAACTGCACCAAAACTGCACTGTGTGAAAGCAACCTTTATACTGCTAATTACTCTTAGCCACGCACCAGCCTCAAATCATTCCACCAGATTGTTCCCGACTAATTCCCCAGTTTCATGATCTTACCACAAATATGGTGCATGCCTTTAACCACCTCTAAGGACCACCTTTTCCCCGCGCCCACACTGCCATGCCAGCACCCAACTCCACCAGGAAACAAGGGCAGACGGGAACCTGTACAATTTCCACCTGGTCCTGAAATAGTTTTTCTCCTCTTTCCCCGCCTTAAATACATTCCCCCAACTGCTGGGCTTTTACGCTCCACCCTTTCCCCTGCTACACATTGACTCCATCTCTACCTCTTAATACGTAACTTAAGGGCTCCCTGCTTCTTACCCCAGTCAATCCGCATTCCCATATTGCCACACTCCCTATGGTTTGCTCTGTCATTTTTCTTAATGATCAGCTACATTTTTCCATTTTTGCCTTTCTACATTTCAGCCAGTCATATCAATTTCATTTTTTAGTAAGGCGGCTATCTCAGGCCCTGTTTTTGCTTGAGAAGTTGTATTTTTTCAGCCTCATTTAAAGAGAACCTGTCACATAGTTTTTGCCCCCCTGGCTGAGGACAGAACAAGCTAGTGTCAGGCCTGCTGTTTCCAGCACTGTGTCCCTTATTCTGTAAGATGCTGTAGTTTTCGTGTATTTAATGCTCAAATCTGCAGTTTTCAGCCAGAAGAGTCATTCGAAGAGTCATTCAAAGTCAGTTTTTTTTCAAACCCTGCCCATATAAGGCTAGCCCCGCCCACCTCAACTGACAAACCTATTACTTTGAATAGGTAGAAACATGTGAATAACTGTCAGTGGGCGGAGCTAGCCTTTGGTGGGTGGAACTAACACCTGCTCATGAATAAGATTTAAGGGGTAAATGCTCTAAAACTACAGCATCTTACAGAATAAGGGACACAGCGCTGGGAACAGCAGGTCTGACACTGGCTTGTGCTGCCCTCAGCAAGGGGGGGCACAACCTATGTGACAGGTTCTCTTTAAGGATACATATAAATTCACTGTGTGATTTATTTATATTTTTTGCCTTGCAGGTATAAAAAAAAGCATTTTTTTACATTTCACGTTAAATAACCACATAACTCATTTTTTCAGGTTATTATAGTCATGTGGATACAGCGCGTAGTTTTTAATGTAATATACGTACAATATTTTTTTATATTATTTACTTTTATTTTATTATATATTGTGTTTTTGGTTTCTTTAATTTCTTCCTTCTTATTTTTTCTATAATTTAATTAAGATATAACTGTTTTAAAACTTACTTTCATTATACACTGTGCCAGAATAACACAGACTACTTTTAGGGCAACAGATACTGTGCCTTAACAGCAGGCATCCTCAACACACAACCCTGGGGTCCATTCTAGGTTGTCAGAGCTGATTATAAAGGTTCTCCCAGTCTCTGAATAGGTCACTGGGAAACCTGTGACCTTATTGGATGGAGGAGTTCCCTTTGATCATAACTGGTTCCAGACCAAAGAGTTGCACAACTGGGATTAGAGGCTTTTCCCATTCCATGCCATGGAAAGGAGCTAGAGCAAAGTTAGTTACAGCTCTATTCCTAGCAAAGTTTCAGTGCTAGGAGCAGCAACCCTCTCCCCACCTCTGCAACAACAAATTATGGTACTGAAGAATCTGCCCAGTGTCCTCTGTTATTCTTCCTTAAAATGTCTTAATAAATTGACGACTAGGAGTTAGAATGGGGGATTGTGTACCTGCAGAGTCGGGTCTTGTCCAATAGGTTATGACTTTGCCAGACTGACATAAGCAATGGTAACATCCAGTTGTCAAATTCTTCATAAATATCCAGGAGGAGTAGCAGAGTAATGGCACAATCCAGGTCCAAAGTTGTTATTTCACATGGAATAAAAGTATTTACTAAAATGGACATGTTGGGGCAAAGTCAACAGGTCCTCTATATGGTCATGCACTTATTTAGTCTTTGCAACATCTGATCTAATGCAACAACTGGGTCTTACCTCAACCTGACTATTTCTTCAGATATCAGGTGATGACATATGGACTTATCACAGCTTGAAACTGATTTTACTCAATCAAATAATATCCTCAGTGCCAATTATTGACAACACAGCTGTGAGAACAGAAGGTTAATTTTATCTCCATAGGCGGATGTAGAGAGTATATGGCGCCTTGTACATATTTTATTGTAATATGTAATAGAGACTGGTGAGAAGATAATATCAATTAGAGTCTAGGAACTGGGATCCCTGTACCTCTAGAATGAAGGAGCACATACCTTGCAAGGATCTTGAGGCTCATAGACTGGGGATTTTACATGGTATCATTCTTAATATTGAAGTAAAGCTCCTATGTACTTATCTGACAGCGTAGCTTTGCGATATGGAAGTCCCTGATCATTAGTCAGAGAGTCATGATGTTTGAAAGACCTCCACTGTTTCCTTAGCTTTAACAATTTGTGGAACACCGCTAAATGTCCACAAAGCTGCACATTCTTGTAATAACATTCTTGATGACAAAGTATGGATTAATAGGCACAATAATTAGTTAAATTACTAGTAATAGCTAAATTGCTACTAATCCCTCTCTCGTCTGTGGATTAAGCAAGACAAAAGAAAATTGGAAATAGGGTTAGATTCTTCTTAACACAATTGCATGGACTTTAGTGACAATACCATTATAATAATTACCTCAGCATGACCTGCGTGATCTCTTTATTTTAATTTATAATGAATGATAAGCAACTGGTGAACAATTATTATCGACATTAATCCATGAACATTATATTTTTGTAATATTTACAATCCAAATGCTTTGTTTGTGTAGGAGAAGGTGCGTTTTCTTGGAGAAGACTATAAAACCGAGGGGCCACAAGGCAATGATATCCGCAAGACTAATGTGGCCCAGATAAGGATGGCTTACAGATACGAGACCTGGTGCTATGAGCTCAATCTGATCCTTCAAGCTCTGAAAACTGCTGAATAAGGAATATCACAGGTAGTCTACATACCTCATGGGTCATCGCTGAGGAAACTTCAAGCAAGCTTCACTGAATTTGTGTGAGCAATGTTAAAGGCTTACAAAGACATTATATACTCTGAAGTTGTCACCCTAACACTAATATCCTGTTAAAAAAAGTGAGGGCGACATCTATGAATTCACTTTTGCATTTGTTGCCGTGTACTGTTGGTTCAATAGATGTATGAACAGGCGTACGGCCAAACTTTGTACAATGTGCATCTGACGACCCATTTTAATGCACCAAAGTTTGGTGTGAATCTGCTATACAAAGTTTGGCACACCAATTTTGAGTGTTATGCACCAAAAATGTTTGCCGCATAATACTTTCATTCATATTGTCATATTATACACTCCTCTATATCTATTTAGGACTGGTATGTTGGCACTAAGTTACAAAAATGGTGCATGTGAATTCATAGATGTCACCCTAAATTTCCTGGTTTTTAAATTACATTACATAAGAAATGAATGCATATCATCCAAGTGTCCTACCTTTAAAGGGACAGACTTATTTTACTTCTTAAATGTCTAATTTTGATCGGATAAATAGATTTGGAATAGTAAATTTACAATTTTGCTAAAGAAATTGTATATCTGGTTCCTAGCTGTATGTTATTGAAAAATTAATGGATTAGACCTTAAAATGTGTGTATGCAGATGGCTTTTGTCATACTGTATGAAGAAAAAAAACATACAAGCATATGTATATCCTTGGATCATTGAACTTTCTACCATCCAGTAATTTGTTTTAATAAATGTATTGTATTCAGATAATTTTGTTCTTTATGAGGTTAAAGGGGTTGTCTCACTATATTGATTCATCTGACCTCAGTCCTGTTTTCTTGGTTTCATTTTGAATTCAGGGGTGTGTTTACTGGCTTCTACTAGGCTGCAGTAGAAGCCAGGTCTGTAGCTATAGCAACCAATGTTGGCAGCCTATCAGGAGAGATTAATGTCTGTAGCTATAGCGACCTGAGGAGCTGATGCAGCCTATACAAGAGAGGATATCTAGGAATAGGTAGGATACTGTTAATGGACATATATCGCAAAGTGACTTGTTTTTGCAAGATCTTTAACATAAAAAGCAATCCTTGTAGTGAGACAACCCCTTTAAGTTATAACCTCCATTCAACAAGAAGGTTAAATACATTTGATTTTTCAAAATTTTAAATAGTACAAGCATCTTAGATACAATATAGGGATTGTTGTTTTTGTTTAATTTTATAGGTTTGTCAAATAAGTATTTTTGTGCTACCTTATAGCATTGATGTCCTCAGCAATAAATGAAATGCATCATATGTAAAGTCTTGAGTGTCTTTCCTTTCTTCTGCCCATTTCCTTCCATATAACTGCACCCCACCACTATAAATGGAATCTTAAACAGTAGAATAGGATGCAGGGTCAAGGAACAGATAGCAAAACAGGCCCTGAATTTACATAGTGATGAAGGGTATTAGCAGGTCACACTTATGACTTATGAATGAGGAAAAAACAATAACTTTCTCATGACAGTTGTACCGTTGAAATTGAAGTCACTTTATGAATGAGCGTCAGACAAAAATGGCATTTGCAATTGCTGAACTGAAGTCTGATGTCAGTAGTGGCTGCTTTCTGTGGAGGATCAATCAAGTCAGCAGTTTTCATATCTTCATATACCAACTACAAATGCCAGTTTAAAGGGGTTTTACCACGACCTTAATCACTTTTCTAAATATATGTCCTTAAAAAAGTGAAGCCTGTGACAGCTTAGTTTCCTGACAGTTTACATTAGACACGTGGCCATGCTTGTGTGGTTTGCACTTCTTATCTGATGGCAGGGAACATGAACGAGCTTTTTAGGGACTGGGGAAAAAAGTCTGTCTCCTGTATAGAGAATCCACTGGTTGTAATGTAATTATCAGAGTAAAGATTGCAGACACTCCCTGCTCAGCCCTTCTTTCCCCTCCCCCGAATCCACTGGTTGTAATGTAATTATCAGAGTAAAGATTGCAGACACTCCCTTGGCTCACTGCTCAGCCCTTCTTCCTCCCCGAGTCCTGCAGTTTGTAAAGGAATGAAAGAAACCTGCCTGCCTGGAGATAATCTTCTCTCCTGAGAGATAAGTGGGAGAAAACAAAACCCATTAACTTGTGCACAATAGTTATTCTCTGTGATTTAGCAAAACAATGTTTGCGAAACTAGAGAGACTGAGCCTCAGGAATGTGCATGGGAGGTGGTGCTATGACATCACAGAGGAGGCACTTGTTTTTTAAACACAGAAATACAACGCCCCTTTTTTTCAAGGCCTGTTAGCTGAGGAAATCACTTCTTGGCAAAACCCCTTTAATGGACACAATAATATAGACAATTTCTTCAAATAACAGATATATAAAAGATGCAGCAGTATTTGAGTGATACATTTTCATAGGTCGGGATAACATATATTAGGTCCAACAGCCAAAGGCTGATCGTGACCACAAGAAGATTTGGCTTCTCAATGATGTTATACTATTATTAATTTTAAAGCACCATTGATTCCATGCCGCTGTACATTCAAGGGGGGTTAAATACATAACATATGTCAAAGACACTGGCCACAAAGGCTTACAATCTACAAGAAAGTAGGATTGAGACAGAAGATTGAGACATGTTTGTGGGGTGTAGTAGTGGCAGCAGGGTTATTGTGAATTGTAGGTTTTCACGAAGAGATGGGTTTTCAAGTTGTTTTTGAAATTAGCAAGAGTGGATGAGAGTTTGAAGTATTGGCGCACTGAGTACCAGAGTATGTTGGATCTATGGGAGAAATATTGGAGACAGATGTGTAAGAACTATATTTACTATTTTGCCATAGGCAAACTTAATCGCTTGCCGTTCTCTATCTGTTAAACACTAAAACGTAACTTTTATTATATCTAACTCTTAACCTCTATACACACTATTTAAAAACCTGATCTCTAACCTCATCATTTAACCCTTTTTGCTTCTGAAAGAGGGAATAACTCCCTTTCTATCATCAAGTCTGGTGGAACCCCACCTATTAACAGGAGAGCCTTATATCTACAGCAAAGTACTAGCTTCAGTAAGGGATCACAAGCCAACTATTTGGGCAGTCGTCCCTAATCTCATAGACACAGAACAAATAAGGCCCCCTTGTGACACCGTCTGCAGCAGGTGACATTTGTAGACAGGTGAGAGATCACAATATAACACGACCTATCTGACCTCCCCGACATGTTTCGCCAGCTAACCTGGCTTTATCACGGCTTAGAGGTCCGATCACATGTGGTCTGAGCTCACTTCCTTTTATATGTTGTTAGGTAAACACCCCGTTCAGGTGCTCACCAATTAGCCATCAGAGAATCCCACATAAACCCACTCCCCTACCGCGCGAGTACACTCATAACAAGTCCTGCTAAAGCTGCCACCATGCTCTCATGAGCCAACAACCTTCAGTCAAATTCGCCCATCTCCATAACGGGCTT
>JAODAL010031933.1:0-47738 GCA_025379985.1 Phyllomedusa bahiana | reverse complement strand
GGGGGAGATCCTCGAAAAAACCATTGCAATCCTCCCTGCCTCTCCTTCCCTCCTCTCCCAAAACCATTTAGCAGGGAACACAAGAAGACAATAAGGATTCACAGTCATGAGTGAAGGAACAGCTGAAGAACCAAAGCCCAAAGCTCCAGGGACTGAACCAAGTGCTTCTCCCCCTGGTACAGGTGAAGTGGAGAGGAAAGTGTTGGGTAAGCATTGTGAGAACAGATAATTATCTAGTTATCTGTTAGTAGTGTGAACTCTCATGGTACTAAAATGCACTGATTTTCTTCAATGCTCTCACTTTTGTGACTAAATGACTTAACGTTCCTGTCATGCTCTATTTCTGGCCTGAGTGAACTACATCTGTTCATCTACTCTCTTATATTCCAAAAGTGGCATTGCATAGTCATGTATGAGAAGTGAAAACCTGCTTCTACTACAGTACTATCAGTCGTTTGTTGTATTTTTACAGTCCAAACACTTTTAAAGTTATATTCTATAAATTATACTCTTATAAAACATATTGCTACTTGTATCACCTTTAAGATATACTAACATTTTATCGGTGCGCACATACAACATGATATACCAAACTCTGAGATCAAGAAATAAGTGTATTGAAGATATGTAAATACTGCACAAAAAGTGACTTCTGGTTTTTTTTCAGCAACAAAAGTCCAGGGCACTGTAAAATGGTTCAATGTAAGGAATGGCTATGGATTCATAAATCGGTAAGTTTTCAATCAGAAAACATTTTGTCTATATGATACATGAGAGTATTACAACTGTGTATAACATCCAAGTTGCTTTGTTGAAATACAGCACCTACAGACTTTGGACCCCACTGTACCTCTGTATGGTTACAGTTTTATAGAGAGACAGATAAAAGTATTTTATTGTATCTGATTATCTAAAATGTGCCATGTCCCATTAAATGCTGCAAGGAGCACTATGTAGCAGCAGATAGTTATAGCCTACCTATTGTAAATATAGAGACAAAAGGATCCCATGTGCCTGGTCACAGCCTCCATTCACATGGAGATCTAATGTGAGGCCTAAAATTGCTATGATGATTACCATAATGCCAAAGTGTGACATTATTAAATCCAAGGTATGTAACTTACAGCATAATTAGGCAATTGTTGTTCACATATCAAAATCATCAACTATTAGACTAAAGTAAGCCTGGCCATACAGGTCCAAGCAGAAGACCCAGTTAAGAAATCATTGACAATTAGATTGTGTTTGGATAATAAATACATTTTCCCAATGAGGAGCATGGCCCTTCAGGTATTTTGTAATTGACTAAATCCTACACTTTTCTCATTGAATAAAGAATGATTACTGATGAGATATCCTGGATCTTGCTGGGTGCTCATGGAAGATGTTCTCCAATCTTCAGCTAGAGTTCTTCTCATAACCCACCAAATGTTAAATTAACGTGTAATTACCTATATAAAAGAAGACCAAAGAGTTTTCAACATATTTTCCTATTGTAATATTTTTGCTGTTGTTAGTCCACATAACTGCAAATCATTCCTAGAAGGAAATCCAGCCATGACCATACATAGAAGGATCACCATACAATATTGTCTTAGACCATGCTCAAAATACCACATCCATCATCCCAAGATAGTAGACATATTACTTACTGTAGCATGAATCCGCAGTGTTCCCATTCATTCCCAAAACACTGCTCAGTCCTTGACTGATGGTGACGTTTGAAGTCACTATTCTGAGCTGAGCCCTTTATCATATGTTAATTCTATTTCAATTGTAGTTTTCACAATAAAATACGAAGAACAACCATTTGTAAGTAATAATTTTTTTGTTGTATGTTATCTTTCTAGAAATGACACCAAAGAAGATGTCTTTGTCCACCAGGTATGATGTAATGCAATCCATTTTAAAAGGGAAATTCATAACAAAGAGAATATGGAAGATCATTGGAAGCCATATGGACCTCAAAAAATGAATACTTTGAACAACAAAGGAGACATTTACTATAACAATCCAAAAAACAGCGTAACACAGAATCGCCAAGCTTTTCGTTTTGCATGAAAATTAGGTGCAATTCTGGTGGACATAGTCACATTTAGCCCCTCCCCCTTTTTAAGGTTCTGTGTCCACGGCATAGCAATACGATCGTATTTTCGCCAGTTTTAGGATTTTAAAACCACCGAAAATACGATTGTGCAGGCAGCCCAATAGACGACAATAGAAAAACAACCTGTAGTCTCCACAGGTCGTTTTTTCTCTGATCGTCTTTCAGCACTGGCGTATTAGGCCTCGTTCACACGGCTTATTCAAGCCGGAATTGCGAGCCGGATTGCGCTCGCAATTCTGGCTTGAATAAGGGGCGGGTGCGGGGGCGGGGCGTGAGCGCGACCCGCCGGCCCCATAGTCTTCCATTATCCACGGCGCGTATTGCGCCTGGATAATGTGCATGTCACTTTCTCCCCGCCCGGTGGATTCGCCGAGCGGGTAGGAGCGACGGAATCCACTGTTCTCTATGAGAACAGTGGATTACCATAATTACTGCGACGGCTTGGCGCCGTGCTGCAGCGCAAATCCGGCACGCAGTATGGCGCCAATCCGTGGTGAAATAAGCCGTGTGAACACGGCCTTATACAACAAGTTGTATAATATGCCGCCACTTTTAGTTTTTTTCAGTGTCTTCCCATACAATTCAATTGTATGGGCAATGGCAATAAAAACAAGAACCGACCACGGGTTTTGCGCAAAACCTGACAAAAAACGCGGTCGTGCATTGGACAAAACACGGTCGACTTTCTGGCGTTTTGTGTCCGATGCAGTGTAGACCTAGCCTTAAACAAATAATAGATGTATCAGTTCCAAAAATGCAGACACATTTATTTTTGACTTTTTATAACGCATTTTTGACACAACCAAAATAGTATATGTTCTCCGTACTATCTACACCAGGTATTTGTTTTCCTTATGGATACATCCCCTTTTTAAAGACATTTGCCTACAGTCTCATATATTTTTTAATATATTTTTTTTTGTGTATTTATCTACAAATCCCCAGAAGGCTTTATGGTTAGTGGGATGATTGATTTGCCACTGACTTCATCCCTTCTGGTTATGTGTTAGCACCGAACAGTTAAAATAGAACACCCATTTATTGCCAGGTCTGTCAGACTGTAACTTGAGAAAGTCCACTAACACTGAGAGAAGCAGGAAGGGTCAATTGGAGAAGTTAATGGGGCAATCTTATCTGAATAGTAGTAAACTCATGTTTCATGCCAAGAAAGCCCCCAGACAATTCAGCATCCTAGCTAGAGACTAAAATATGAAAACAATATAGTAGGGCAAGTGGAATGACAATGTCATTTGTCTGAGAGCATGCTTTGCCTAACTTGGTGATAAGCAGTCAGCGTGACTGGAGGAGCTCCAGTTTTCAAGCAGTGTTCCATTCCATGTGATGGCACAGAGCCTGTTATTGATGCTGTCCTATGCAGCAGACACCTGTTCCCTTTGCATAGTATCTAGCACAGCAAAAGTGCTGATGAAGTGAACTTTAGGGTCTGAATTTTGTGAAGAAGCAGGAGGGCATCAGCTTGTCTTGCTAATGAGACTTGACTTATTTTAAACCACTTGTGTTCTCTCCATATTGTTAATACAACTTGTGCAAAAATGAGTTGAACAATATGTAAATAAATGTTTTGTTATACTCTGGTTACCAGAGGCACATTATTCATTGTGCAATTGTCCTAATTCCTAGCTGTAGTACATGGATATTGGAAAGGATTTTACTTCCAACATTATAAAAGTGTTTATATGTGTCAGGAGAGTTGATCATGCAGCTTTTACTAACAGACAAGGGATTGTCCGTTTGTTATAATTTTGTATTATTTATATTTTTTTTTTTCTTTGGGGTGGGTGTTCTGATAGGTTTAGAAAATTAAAAAAAACTTATACTCACCTCCTCTCTCACCTCAGACCAGCACTACCACTGTCCTTACTCTCTGCTGGCCTTTTGTTTTCTTCTGTTCTTTATCCTAATGATACGTCACAACTCTTAACCAGTCTTCTCTCTTCTTTCCATTTTCTTTTGAATGGGATGTCACAACTCACAACCTGCCTTCTGTTTTCTATCAACTCTCTTCTGAAAGGGATATCACCACTCTTCACCGGTCCTCTGTTTCTTCCGAATGGGAGGTCACACGCCATTGCCTCATGTCACCATTTGGAACTGTTCATTTCCCAACAGTGACTTCAAGCAATGGTAGTGCTGTTTGGCAAAAAACTTAAAAGAAAACAGAAAACCGATGGAGAATGGTGATGTCTTGTTTGGAACAAGACCAGAAGAAAACAGAAGACTGGGGAAGAGTAAGGATGGTGGCACCCCTGGATCTAAGGTGAGACAAGAAGTGAGGATCATTTTCTTTCATTTCCAAGCCCACTTGAACCCCAAAATAAAAAAATAAAAAGAACAAAGTGAACAACCCCTTTAGGGTGAGGGCTTAGTACTTTACTGTAATACCCTATTGACCTTCTCTATGAATCGGAAGTGGTCAAGCATGCATACTTCTACTGAAAAACTGGTTCAAACCAAGTTTTGTCCATTGACCTTCAACAACTTTGACCCAGTTATAGTGGTTATTGTTAAAATGACAACTGCTAGTCTAAACAGTAAACCAGTTTTGAAACTTCCCTGTACAGCATCTGGGAAGAATAGTTTCTTAATTTGAATGGAATGTTTTATTGTAGGGCTTGTTGCAATGTTCATCACTGTGAATTTTTGAACTTTGTAAAATCAATTATTATACTAAATCTATAGACCCCAAGGATTGCTTTGAGTACACAATCTTCTAAAGTGTTGGTATTTCTATTTCACAGACAGCAATCAAGAAAAATAATCCTCGCAAATACCTGCGAAGTGTAGGGGATGGAGAGGTGGTGGAGTTTGATGTTGTTGCTGGGGAAAAGGTAAGAGGTCTGCAGGAACCACTTTATTTCTAAAAATATGTAATATTCACAGGATGTGATGTCGTCTTCTGGGGCATATAAATGAGAGAAAACAATTTTGATCTTGTAAAACAGTGTCCCTGTTGCTTTTTTCCCATTTAAGGTTTTTTTTTCACCATGCTGTTACCAGAGTCACAGGCAGCTTCAGCCTCACACTGCCTGGCAAGGTTGTGGGTGGTTCTATAACAGTGATTAAAATATTTAGTTCCTCTATAACTAGCTGAGCAGTACAGTGACATAAGTGCAGGTGATTTAATCTGTAAGTAAACAATGCTATAGACCTCCCAGGAGTGAGAACAAGTGTTTTTCAAAGGTAAACAATCTAATCTGGTTAGAGATAAACACTCCTTTCTGTTGACCATGGTGACATTACTCCCTATTCTCTGTCTAATCTGGAAAGGAGATATGGAGGGTAACCTAGAGACACTTGTGTACACATAGAGTAGATAAAATCTCTCTTATCTCCTGACCAGGGCAATAACAAAAGAGCAACATATTTTGTAAAATTCTTGATTTACCATTCCCTACATGTTGAAAGCTAATCACTGTATTCAGAAAACCCCTTTAACTGGGTTTTCCAGTTGCTCTCACAGAGTCTAAAATAAAAAGCAACTTGTTTTCATGATTACTGCTCCATTTAAGCTCCTCATTGCTACAGTGGTACAACTGAGGGGGACAGTGGACCAGGAACCCCCCCCCCCTTCTGGATGTTTGGAGGCCCAGTGCTTAAATCCCAATTGGTCTAATATTTGTTATCTACCCATTGCATTGGTGATCTTTCTTTTTGGACAGCATACCCCTTTAAGTGCTGTATTAACATAATTCATAATTCATTTCTATATGCAGTGTGTTTCATATAGAAACTTAATTGCTTGCATTTCCATCACCACTATTTTCAGGGCGCCGAAGCAGCTAATGTAACTGGCCCAAAAGGAGCTCCAGTTCAAGGTAGTCGTTATGCTGCCGATCGCCGTAGATATCGCCGTGGTTACTATGGACGCAGAAGAGGACCTCCAAGGGAGGTAGGTTACAATAGTTTGGAATATTTTTTCCATATTTTGTATGAATATATCCTATTTGAAAGGATAGGCAAATAAACCTCAAGGGTGTTCCCACGATAGACTTTGATGGCATATCACTTGGATATGTCATCAGTCATTTAGTTGCAGGTTCCACCCCTGGCACTGAAAGCTATCTCAGGAACGGGCCCCTGAAAATTCTGTCTCAGAATGGAGAGGCGGTTGTGCTTGTGCACGACCCTCCTTACTGTTGTATGGGAGTTCCGAGTATAGCCAAAGTGTTCGGCTGTACTCAGAACTCCCATAGAATTTAACTGAGTGTCAAGCGCAAGAGTGACCGGCTCTCCATTCTAGGGGCCTGTTTCCAAGATAGGTGTGGGTCTCAGGGGTAGGACCTAAACCTATCAGACTTTGATTGCATATCCAAGAGATATGCCATAAAACTATGAGGGGAACACTCCTTTAATTTTACAAAATTCCCTGTTGAATAACAACCAAAACAGGCCAAATATTAGAGCTAATATAAATGTCACACTTTGAACTTCTGAATGACTGTCAGTCACTTCTTCCTGGAAATGAACGGGTAGATGAAGAATTAACTGGAACAGCTGCTGTTATTTAAGTCTAAATTTGTCTCTTGAATTACAGACTGTGTGAGAGAGAGAAACAGATGCTTAGGATTATAAGAGAAAAAGGAGTGTGAAAGCCTAGTCAACTTGAACAACTCGGATTACAGGCACACGTGTCTTTAGGTCATGCCCACAATGACTTGTCATGATTTACGGGCAGAATTGCTTGATGGTCAAGCTTTTCTAATATTACAACCATACTTGAGATATAAAAAATCTGATACTGTCCTTATACCATCTTCACATATTTATTCATCACAGCCACCAAAACCCTTTCCCAAAAACTTTCTGTAGGTCTTTACAAAAACATTGGGCTGATGTTAAAATGAGCTTCCCTTATTAAAGTAATGCCCTTATACTAGAATGCAGAACTAACATACAGTCAGAAGTTCTTTCTCCTTGTTCAAATATCCAGATATTACAAATATTACATCTACATGGCTAACTAGAAGTAATCTAGTGGCTGAGCATACATTACCATACCAAGAGGAGCATATGAATCTGTCACACACCCTTAGTTTCATTTATCTCTGGGTTAAACAATCAAGTGTTAATAGAGTCCAAAAAAGAAACGAATTCACCATAAAGTAAAGCAGCCATAAAGCGATCTCCTGAAACCTAATGTAGAATTCATGTACGGTTGATCTGTCATCGGCCTCAACAACCAAAAGAGCAGAATGCAAATACCCTAAAAGTATCCAACACCATCCAAGGAAAACAATATGTTGCAGCTTTATTAATTCAACATTAAAATACACAGCAAAACAAATAGGTCCATAGTGACACTTACGTATTTCAAACACAACATAAGTTCGCTTACGCTTTTCTATGCTATGAGGAAGAACCTGTGTGTTTGAAACATGAAAGCGTCACTGTGGACCACCTTACTCTTTTTAATGTTTTGCTGTGGATTTTAACATTGAATTAATAAAGCTGCAACATATTTTTTTTTTTATATTTAGATCAATGGTGCTGGATACTTTTTTAGTTATTGCATTTTAATAAAGTGTTAACATGAACCTTCTTCCCCCATCGGACTGATAAATATTGAATTGTCAGCAGATTCTGCTGTTTTTGATGGGATATGCTGAGAAAATATATAGATATATGAACAGAATAGCTGGCAATACAGTATATGACAATATTATTTGGTAGGTAGAAAGGGCACAACCAGTAAATTTACTTGGGGCAATGGCCCTTTAACTGCCTGCTGCTGATGCATTTCCATCAACACCTCAGACCTCAAACCTCTAAACTGAGCCAGATGCAAGATCAGACAAAAACATAAATTCAGGCTTCAGACCAGATTCCCTAATAAATTAGATCTAACACCATACTGTTGTCATGGATCTGGGATGGTTAGGAGATATGTGATAGATCCTAATGTGTGTGATATGTGTGTGCTATATGCGTGACATGTATTTTTATAATTTAATTATTAATTTAAATCACCCTTCAAGTACTATTTGGTGTGCTGGATCGGGGACACCAAGGCTTCGATTTCCTCAGTTTAAAAAAAAACAAGTATAAAAGGGTTCCATTGTTTGAAAAATCTTTCAGTTTGGGTTGCTTTCGAATATTCCGCCTCCATTCTCTTCATATTGTGGTAATGTTTCACCTGAATCCATACCTCCCCAATCAACAGTGTGCTGTCTTCAAGCCATTTACTTAATAGACACCTTTGTAACATGTGTGTTTTTTTTTTTTTTTTTTTTTTTGGCGTTTGCATACAGGGCTCTGTGGTAGTCAAAGGTGCTAATGGCTGATACTAATTGGGTCTAATTTGCCGTGCTATATATGTGGCTTGTGATTCACTGAATTTGTTACTGCTTGGACCTGTCTCAGTAATCAGATAGCGGGGAATCTGACATGACTTACCTGGACCCCGTCCTCTATCTTACCAGCCCTGTTTTCCATCATTAAGGGACGTGAGTTATTTTATTGCATACATCTTGTTGATTTTTCCTTAGATGTTCCGTATTTGTTGTTATCAACTGCAATTTTTCCCTGATGAACCCCAGTATCTAGGGGGGAAACGCGTTGGAATATTGGAATATTTATGCGTTATTGATCATCTTCCTATGACGCATCATCAATTCATAGTATTATTGAACATCAAACGTATATTGTCTGTTGTATTGTTATTTATCACAGCACTTTTTTTGTTTGTGCACTCCATTTGTGGTATATGTGTTTTTTTTTCATTTAGATGTAGCTAGGGACAGGGTTAGTTTAGGTTCCAGTGTGGGGGCGCCCTTATTGGGGCGATTTCCCCATTTTTGAGGCAGACAGGTCTTTGATAGGGTATATTTGAGGTGTCTTTTTCGTTTTCTTTCTCAATTCTTATTTATTTTATTAAAAGTTATGTTTTATGTATCTTTATTCTAGGTGTTATACCTGTAGTTGTTTTGGTTTAAATTGTTTTTGGTATACCCAGAACGTCATTTCATTATATCAAGGGTTCTCTACACCTATACATCGTGCTGAAGTAGAGTACATGGTAGTGTTTGTGTTACATCTTTTTGCAGCCAATAGAATTATGTGCGGCAAATTATGATGCTTTGTTCTATCAGACAAGTCGTGGAACAGAAAAGATTTTGGGGAGAAAGGCCAAGTTATTCCCCACTTCTTTGCTAGTATTTTTTCAGAAACATTGAGTATTGGGACGAGCCCAGCTTCAATGGACCAAATCTGTTTTTGGAAGTTGGCACTTGGGGCAAGCAAGTTTACGATTAGCGGCTAAAGAGTGTGCGTTTGTGGGGAAATATTAAAACTATATATTGCATGATGAATGAAACGGAAGTGTGTCTCGCGCCACCTTTCACTTATAACTGCCTTACACAAATGATTCCAACCTCCCAAAATAATCTGAGGAATTCCAGAGTCTAGGAAATCCTTTTCCTATCTAGAAAACAGTTCGGACTCCCAACTCAGAACTCTGGATCTCGAAAGTTTTGCGAACAGCGTGGATAAGGAATGGCAGCTAGAAGAGGGACTGATAATCCCGTTAAAGGGTTTAGAGGGAAACTCTTGCTCCAACCATAATACTCTGGATTTTGCAAAACTCATCACCTGGCTGTAAGTGAGAAAATGTGAAACTAGGATTTCGTGGGCCTTTTGAAGTCCGGATAGATTTTCTTTAATTTTTGACCAGTTAGTTAAGTTGTGCCTTTTTTTCAAATTCATGTTTAAGCCCACAAAAGAAAGCGGCAGAACACTACCAGGTCGCTACCCCTGATGTGACTTACTTGCGGTGGCAGCCGAGGTAGAGCGTGGTACAAATTCTGAAACTCGTAGTCAGGGACAGGCAGGAAGGTCAGGATAGGCGTCAAAGGTTCGTGTTCAAGGCAAATGGAACTGGTACACAGAAAGGACACGAACGACTTTAGGAACGCTTTCTCATATAGGCTAAGGCACTATGGATTCGGTAGGGAAGTCAGGAGCAGGCTGTGCAATATAGGACCAGCACTCGACAATTATCCACTTACCAGCGCGCTGGCCCTTTAAATTATACAAGGCCGGCAGGCACGCCCCTGTTCCCTAAGCCAGCAGAGACAGCGCAGGGAGTGCAGCAAGGTAAGTTGTTTGAGCTGGAAACAGGATCATGAGTGCGCCCGTGACTCGACATGCGGGTCACGGCGCCACTCGCCGGCATGGTAGGGACATGGGTGCGCCCGTGTATCAGAGCAAGAGCCACAGGAGCACCCGTGACAGTACCCCCCCCCCCTTTGACCTCCCCCTCTTTCTGGCCTGGAGGGATTTCAGAAGAAACTTACGGTCCATAATGTTGTCCTCTGGCTCCCAGACCTTTCTTCTGGCCCGAACCCCTTCCAGTCAAAAAGGAAGAGTCGCTTCCCCCTGATCGTCTTCATGGCCAGGATTTCTTTCATGGTTAAGACATCGTGGTATCAGCCTTGGGAGAAAGGGGTGCGATCTCCCGAGAAAAATGATTCAGGATGAGTGGTTTAAGCAGGGAGATGTGGAAGTAGTTCGGGATGTGCATCGTAGATGGAGACGGAGCCTTTCGGCAACTGGATTAATCTTCTTCAATACTTCAATACGTCGCAGGAACCAGGGACCCAACCTGTAGCTGGGAATCTTCAGACAAACGTATTTAGCGGACAAACAGACTTTGTCCCCAGGAGCGAAGGACAGAGGAGGTCTCCTTTTCTTGTCTGCTCGAACCTTCACTTGGGCAGACGCTCGTTGTAGAGATTGCTGTGTGTCGCTCCAGATGGCCTTCAAATCCCAGACCAGAGTGTCCACAACGGGGACATCGGAAGAAGATGACAGAGGGAGAGGTGGGCGGGGATGTTGCCCATATACAACAAAGAATGGAGAGGCACTAGCAGACTCCGAGTCCAGGGAATTATAGGAACACATCGCCCATGGCAACAAGCTGCACCAGTCATCCTGCCGTGCAGAGACAAAATGGCAAAGGTAGTTGCACAAGACTTGGTTGACTCTCTCTACCTGCCCATTAGTCTGTGGATGGTAGGCCGAGGAAAAGTCCAGTTTCACTTTTAATTGAGAACATAGAGCATGCCTGAATCTTGATACAAATTGGAACCCCAATCTGAAACAATATGTAGGGATAGTCCATGCAACTGGAATATATGCTGGAAGAAGAGGGGTGAGACGAGGGGCAAAGGGCAGACCAGGCATGGTCAGGGGATGAAGTGAGACATTTTGGAAAACCGGTCAGTGACTACCCAAATAACCGTATTACCAGCAGAGGGGGGTAGATCACTAATAAAATCCATAGCTGTATGGGACCATGGGCAGTTATGGATGGGCAATGGTTGCAGCAGGCCTGCTGATTTGAGGTGAAGTAGAACAAGATTTAAAGAATTCTTTAATGTCCTTGATAAAATCTGGCCACCAATAGTAGCAAGAAATTAATTGACACATTTAACATATGCCGGGGTGCCCGTCCACCAGGGAGCAGTGACTCCATTTTAGACTCCTCCCCCAAAGTGCACAATCCACGTATGTCTTGCCTCGAGGAACGTGTTGGAGGTCCACCGGGGCTGCGGAGATCAGGCGTTCCAGAGGTATGATGAGGCGAGCAGCTGAGTCCTCTCCAATAATGTCAGAAGCACAGGAAAGAGCATCGGCCTGGACGTTTTTCTCAGCCGGACGGAAATGGATCAAAAAATTTAACCGGTAGAAAAAGAGGGACCACCTGGCTTGTTGTGGGTTAAGGCATTGTGCTGTCTGGAGGTACAAAACATTCTCATGGTGAGTATATATAATGACTGGATGAAGAGCCCCCTCCAGACAATGGCACCACTCTTCCAAGGCTAGTTTTATGGCCAGTAGTTTGCGATCTCCGATCGTGTAGTTCTTCTCCACGGGAGAAAATGTTTTGGAAAAGAACCCACATGTGATGGTCTTGCCTTTAGAGTCTCTCAGAGTAAGGACCACCCTGCTCCCACAGAAGATGCATCGACCTCCAGGAAAATGGGTTTCTCAATGTCAGGTCGAGACAGGATGGGTGCTGAGGCAAATGCAGACTTAAGTCGAGAAAAGGCATCTACAGCTGCCTGTTGCCATAGCTTCGGGTTGCCATTCTTTTTTCGTGAGTTCCACAATTGGAGCCACCACCGTGGAGAAGTGTAGGATAAATTGACAATAGTAATTAGCAAACCCCAAGAAGCACTGTATGGACCAAAGACTGACGGGTCGAGGCCACTGCAAGATGGCAGACGACTTAGCCGGGTCCATTCAAAGCCCTTTGTCAGAGATTATGTAGCTGAGGAAAGGGAGGCTGGTTTGATGGAAGCGACATTTCTCCAGTTTGGCGTAGAGACGGTCTTCACGTAGACGTCTGAGTACCTCGCGCATATGAGACCGATGGGCTTCCAGATTAGGAGAGAAGACCAGGATGTTGTTCAGGTATACGACAACACAGGAGTGCAGGCAATCACGGAAGATTAACAAACAAGTTAACAAACTCCTGAAAGACTGTCGGGGTGTTGCAAAGTCCGAAAGGCATAACTAAATATTCGAAATGCCCATCATGGGTATTGAAAGCCATCTTCCACTCATCACCTTTCCAGATACGGACAAGATTGTAGGCCTCCCGCAAGTCCAACTTGGAGAAAATCCTGGCTCAGCGCAGCTGGTCAAAGAGTTCTATGATTAGCGGTAAGGGCTAGCGGTTTTTAATGGTTATTTTGTAGAGACCGTGCTAATCTATACAGAGACGTAGCGAACCATCCTTCTTCTCCACAAAGAAGAACCATGTTCCGGCTGGAGAGGAGGACTTGCAGATAAAGCCCTTCTGGAAGTTCTCTTGTAAGTAGGCTGACATGGCCTTGGTTTCTGGTACGGATTAAGAATAGACCCTGCCCCGAGGAGGGCTAGTACCTGGCAGCAGGTCTGTGGGGCAATCGTACGGATGATGAGGTGGAAGGGTCTCGGCCTGTTTTTCCAAGAATACATCAGAAAAGTCCCAATAATCAGCAGACAGACCCAGCAGAGACTTGAAGGGCGTCAGTGGAGAAGTGGGGGGCACCGGTCGAGGTGTTACAAGACAGCGGGACTGCCAGTCTTATCCCCAGTGTGTGACTTTGACTGTTTTCCAATTGAGCATAGGGGCATGGTGCTGCAGCCAAGGAAGACCCAGAAGAATTGCTGAGGAAGAACGGGGTAACCCATAGAACGTGATCTTCTCCTTGTGTAGCACCTCAACATGAAGTGACACAGGTTCCATGCAATACTGGATGGATTCGCTAAGGAGTTCTCAGCTCACGGAGGAGATGACCAGCGGTTTATCCAGGCGGACCACTAGGAGGCAATACTTTGTCACCAGGGAAGCGTCCATAAAATTTCCGTCTGATCCTGAACTTGAACCTGCACAACGGAACTGGACACGATTTGCACAGGCATAGTCAGACGTGGAGAGGGACTATTCACACCTAGGGATGCCTCTCCTACGTGGCCTAGGTGTGTGCGTTTCCCGGACGTTGTGGGCACTGTCTGTGGTAGTGCTTGGGACTGGCACAGTAAAGACATAGGTTCTTCTCTCATTGTCGCAACCGTTCTTGCTGGGTCAGGTGGGCTCTGTCCACTTGCATGGGTTCCTCAACAGGATGTAGTGGAGGTGATAGTGGAGGTCTTAGAAACACCGGAGCCAGACAGGGTAGACGGTGTGACCAGAGCGGTTCACATTCATGATGGGGCTCTTTCTGTCTCTCGGACAAACGCACATCAATGAGAGTGGCCAAGTGGAGCCGCTCACCCAGGGAGGAAGGCAGGCCCCGTGCGGCCAGCCTGTCTTTTACGCGGCCGCAGAGCCCTTTTTTGAACCAGGCAGGTAAGGCAGTGTTGTTCCATGAAAGTTCCGAGGCCAGAGTGCGGAATGGAACGACAGAGGAGTCCCCTTGATGCAGAAGGTATGGAGATCAGTCATCCCTGGGTCGCTTCTGTTCCAGAGGGGAGTAGCCCAGGCCAGGGCTTTCCTAGAGAGAAAGCTGACCACGAATTCCATCTTGGAACATTCGGTTGGAAACTGGTTAGCCATCAGTTCCACATGCATGGAGCATTGCATAATGAACCCCCTGCAGAGTTTAGAGTCCCTGTCAAATTTAGTTGGCAAGACAATCAGAGCTTGGGACCGACGGACAACACAGTAGCCGTAGAAGTGGCATCATGGCAGGCAGCCGATTCACCTGCTGTGCCTGTTGCGAAACCTGCTGGGACTGCTGAGCCACGATGGAAGTGAGGTCAGCGACGCTCGGCAAAGTCATCTTGTCGGGATCCATGGCCTAATCCAACTGTAATGGTAGGCTTACTGTAATGGCAGGCCTGATATGTGGATCCACTGGACTACCACAAGTGGTGGTATAGCCACGCCAGGGAGCGGAATCTAAGTAGGTCCGGTATTCACCAGAGCCCGCTGCAAGGCAGGATGGACTTGCTGTGGCAGAACACTATCAGGTCACTACCCCTGATGCAACCTGCTTGTGGTGGCAGCCAAGGTGTAGTGTGGTACAGAATCATAAAGCAAACTCATAATCGAGGACAGGCAGGAAGGTCAGGACAGGCGACAAAGGTTCGTGGTCCAGTGACGGATTCAAATGGAACTGGTACACGGAAAAGAAAGGAACAACTTAAGGAACATTGTCTCACATAGGTTAGGGCACTATGGATTCGGTAAGGAAGTCAGAGGCAGGCTGGGTAATATAGGACCAACGCCCGGCAATTATCCAATTACTGCTACGCTGGCCCTTTAAACTTCATAAGGCCAGAGTGTGCCTGCCAACCAGCAGAGACAGCACAGGGAGCGAGGCAAGGTAAATGGTGAGAGCTGGCAGCAGGATCGCGAGTGCGTCCACGGCCGACATGTGGGTTGCGGCGCCACTCTCCAGCGCGGCAGGGACCCGGGTGCACCTGCGGCTCAGAGCAAGAGCCGCAGGAGCACCTGTGACATTCTTCTTCACAGGTCTTAACCAGTGTGATTGAATTGCATCTATATATACCATATAACGTAACCACTGACAGTGAATTACCTTGATTACTTTGTGTAAATGGCACCTATTAAGGGGTAGAGTATATGAGACAGAAAATAAGCATTCAGTATTTGAAGATCATGTTTCAAAAAGTATAAAAAGTGGAGAAGCTTAAGGGTCTGGGTGATTTTGACAAGGACAAAATTGTAATGGTTAGATGAGTGAATAAGGGCCTTGCTGGATTGTCTGGTGTTTTGTGCCCTATTTACTTTGGTTAATAACTACTAAAAGTGATCCAAGAAAGGACAACTGGTAAGACAATGACTGGGTCACAAGCACTCAAGTTTCATTGATGGGGCTGAAGACTAGCCTGTCTAGTTTGATACCACAGAACAGTTCTAGTAGCACAAGCTGCTAAACAAAATAATGGCTGTGATAGAAAGATCTCAGAGCACATAAGGTATCACAGCTTACTAGGTACGGGGCTTCATAGTTGCAGACTGGTTAAAGTACTTATGATGACAACTGTCCACCACTAAATAGCCTGTAAGAGGAAAATGAGAATCAGAACTGAACCATTAACCATGGTAGAAGGCAGTGCTCTGAGAAATTATGTTTTCTTGATCATGTGGATAGCCTGGTATGTGTGTACCACTTTCCTGGGCAAGAAATGGAACTAAGGTGCACTACTGAAAGAAGACAAGCTAGTACTGTAGAGATACTATGATGTGTTGGGCAATGATTTTACTCTGACATATACCACCTACCTAGCTTTGAAGAAAGTGAGTTGTAAAGTTCAAAGTACTAACTTGACTTCCAGTTTCCTCAAATCTCAATTCAATCTTATCGAGCATCTGTGGGGACATGCTAGAAAAGCAAATCTCATCCACAGAGACCCCACCTTTCCACTTACAGGGCTTAAATGATTTTCTGCTAACCTCTTAGTACCAGAAAGCACAGAACACTTTCAAAGGTTTTATGGAATCTATGCATTGATGGATTTGATGTGTTTTGCTGGCACAAAGGTGACTTAAACAATATTATTTAGTTAGTGTTAATGTAATAGCTAATTAATGCACATAAGATAATACTGTACAAATGTTTATACTTCTTAATTGAAATGGTCATTACCATTCTACAGGGAGGTGATGGAGAGATCAAAGATGGTGCCCTTGAAGCAACCCAAACCCAGCAACCAATTCGCCAGCCAGCCAACTACAGACCAAGGTTTCGCAGGTAGGTTCTCCAAAATATCGTTTTATCATAGTTATTTTGTATTAAAGTATATTGTATGTGTGTTGACGTTGTTCAAAACTTCCATGGTCATCATAATTAATAAATGTTAGCCCATTGTCTCACTGACATGTTTTAAGATTTCTCTATTAGCTTATCTATATATGACATTCTTACCAAACTAGATTCTGACAATTCAGAATTTTATACTAGTGCATCTCAAAAAATTAGAATATCATTGAAAATTAAAGGGATTCTCCAGGATCTTTTTATTTGTTACAGGGCTCACAAATGTATTATACTAAACCTTGTATTTCATACTGTAATGAGTCTATACAACATATGGGTTTCTCTATTTGACTTAAATTATTGATGTCAATTATCTTTTCAGTGATAATCTAATGTTTTTAGATGCACTAGTATGGAGAAATCATTTTAGAAGCATTGGGGCACATTTGGTATTCCTGTCTGAAAATTAGATAACGTGAATGTATACAGGCAGTGTAAAAATACCCCAGATTTATCACAGTGGCTATTTGATAAATGTGGTGCATCTTTTTCGGTCTGGGTGGCAGTTTAATCCACTTTTTATGTAAACTACCCTGTATTTATGTAACATAGCTAGACCAATATGTAAACTGAGCACTTCTCAATCTTCATCCAGCCATACATCCTTATAGATTGTAAGCTCTTGCGAGCAGAGCCCTCACGCATGTATTTCAAATTCAGTAAGCTATTCTCATTGGTCGGCAGAAACCAGCCAATCAGAATAGGAACGACAGTGACCCATTAAAACCTATAGAGAATTATTGACCAATCAAATTCCAAGGCGGGACAGTTCAAAATACAGTAAAAATGCTTAAAAGAGCTGATTGGTTGAGCTAGCAGGGGCTTGGCAATCCTGGCCAATCAGAATGGGGAGCGACAGGGACCCATTAAACCTATGGAGAAGTATGAACCAATCAAAATCAAAGGCGGGACAGAAATTCAAAATACAAGTAAAAATGCAGAAAAGAAGGGCTGATTGGATTGGAACTAGGGCGGGGACTTAGAAAGGGCCTATCTGGCCAAAAATCATTTAGCAGCGAGCGGGGGTTTACTTTCTCGCAGCAATTGTAGTCAATGGAGAGATGGGGGCAATGAAACTCGGCTCTCAGCAACGTGCGGCAGGGAGTATGATTAAAAAAAATATTTTTTATTAAGTGTAAAATATTATCTGTAAAAGAGCTGAAACCTTCTATAAACAGACATCCAGGGCCGGGACAAGGCATTTTGGTGCCCTAGGCAAGTAAAGCCAATGGCGCCCCCCCCCCCTCCTCTCGCTCCGAAAAAAATGGCACCCCCCAACTATTCCCTCTCGCCCTGCGCCAGGTCCGTCACTAATTTTCTGCAGATTCCCATAGTCCTGTCCATCTCTCACAGTCAGCAAGTAAACCTGAAAAATTTAAAATTTCAACCGCTCCCCTTTGATGACAGTGTATACCCCTAAATAACAGTCACCGAAAATCCCCGATACATGGAGCAAATATACCAGACAAATGATTGTTACTAAAAAAAATTCCTACAAAACCAAGACCCAAAAATATTGCTACTTAAGGATCAAAATCCTGCCCGACCTCGACCGAACCCCGACCCCCACATGTGACCATCAGTTGTACACAGGCTCTACAGACATATACCACAGCCATACAGTGACCCTATAGTGGTAGATACTAGGTTTTATGTAGACGCCTTTCAGAAATATAAGTGATTACACAGGGAGTTTAATTTTATTGACTCCCCCGGAGACTCTTTTCTGACAGCGTGTTCACTTCCCCCTTTTCTTCTCCATCCGGTTCCCATCTTCATGCTAGTTCTCCCCGGCCAATTAAATCATTTCCCGAGATTTGGACACAAATATCTTAGAATCCTCACATTCCAGTAACTCCTTAATTATAGGTATGTAAGTCCTCTCAGTTAGACAGGTATATAGATATGCCCTCTCAGTCAGGCAGGTATATGTATATATGTCTCCTCAGTCAGGCAGGTATATAGATATTGTCCCCTTAGACAGGTAGGTATATAAATATAGGGGCACTCAGGAAGGTATATAGGGGCACTAAGGCAGGTATATAGCTATAGGGGCTCAGGCAGGAATATATGGGGCTCAGGCAGGTGTATGGGGGCTCAGGCAGGCATATGGGGGCTCAGGCAGGCATATGGAGGCTCAGGCAGGTATACAGAGGGCTCAGGCAGGCATATGGGGGCTCAGGCAGGCATATGGGTGCTCGGCCAGGCATATGGGGGCTCAGGTAGGCATATGGGGGCTCAGGCAGGCATACGGGGGCCCAGGCAGGCGTATGGGGGCTCAGGCAGGTATATATGGGGCTCAGGCAGGCGTATGGGGGCCACAGGCAGGCGTATAGGGGCCACAGGCAGGTGTATAGGGCCACAGGCAGGTTTATGGGGGCACAGGCAGGTATGGGGGCCACAGGCGGGTATGGGGGGGGCTAGGGAGGCGTTATGGGGGCTCAGGCAGGCATATAGGGGCTCCGGAAGGCGTATGGGGCCACAGGCAGGCGTATAGGGGCCACAGGCAGGTGTATAGGGCCACAGGCAGGCGTATGGGGGCTCAGGCAGGCGTATTGGGGCTACAGGCAGGCGTATAGGGCCACAGGTAGGCGTATGGGGCCACGCAGGGTGGGGGGCAGAGGCGTATGGGGGCTCAGGCAGGCGTGGGTTTCACTGATGGGGCTCAGGAAAGGCGTATGGGGGCTCAGCCAGGCATTTAGGGGCTACAGGCAGGCGTATGGGGCCACAGGCAGGTGTATGGGGCCACAGGCAGGTAAAAATAACAAGATTCATACTCACCTTACCTCTGTCCCGGCTGCGCGCTCCTCTTCTTTCCCGGCCACGCGCTCCTCTTCTGTCCACTTCAGCCGCGCGCTCCTTCGGCAGCTCCTCGGGCGAACGGCCTATGACAGGCTGTGCGCCCGAGGAGAGGCAGCGTCGCGATGACACCCCTTCATCGCGACGCTGCCAGCTGAGAAGCGCGGGGCCGCGGCGGGTCCGCAGCGCGAAGAGGACCCGGTGGCCCTGCTGTGTCGGACCGTGGCTCACGGAGGATCCAGCGATCTCTGGGGGAGGGGTCCGACACTTTTGCGGGAGCAGGGAGCGCTCGCTCTCTGCTCTGCAGAAGCCCGCAGCTCTATGTGCGTCCAGCGGACGCACATACAGCTAAAGAGGCCGCTGGCGCTCCAGTCCCATGGCGACGTTTGGGGCCCCTGAATGCGCCCCTTAGGGCGATCGCCTACCTCTGCCTACCCGTCGTCCCGCCTCAGCATACATCAATTAAATCCCTAACAACACGGTTTGTGCCAGACGGCGTACAAAAGGGAAATTGGGATATAGAGATTGGGGAAAAAAACAGTAATTCAATTGTCTAAGCTCTTCTCTTTTGGTCGGCAAAAACCAACAATAGAAATAGGAGCGACAGTGAACCATTTTTAAACCTATGGAGAAGTTTTGGACCAATCAAGTGAAAGGGGGGACAGTTCAAAATACAGTAAAAAAGGCAGAAAAGAGCTGATTGGTTGGGCCAGGCGGCAGATAAGAATCCACCAATATTGTAGTGCGTCTATTTTGAATGGAGAAAGAAGGGCGCGTTTAGAAGGGCGCCTAAAACTTATTACTGTCTACGGGAAAATATTTCTAGTACTGTGATTGGTTTGGGGGAGAAGAGGGCTCGTCCAGCTTAGCCAATCAGTGGCTGAGCTACTTTCTCATTGAGTTTATGGGGAAAAGGGAAAAGAGAGCGAGCTCTGTTTGTGATTGGCTAATTTAAAGGCGGCGCGGGGTTTTTTGGACCCAAAGGGAGGAGCGAGCGACGCTCTTAAAGGGTTTTCTAAGCAATCTATAATAAAACTGTACATGGCCGAAATCAAATGTTAATACTACCGAAGTTGGCCGATCTGTATTTTAAAATGAACAATAATATGGGGTGACGAAAAAAAAATTAATTCAATAAATTAATTTTTATTTCTTTATTTTCGTGACACCCATACTATTGATCCTTGGCTAAAGAAATAAAAATGAATCTATTGAATTAATATTTTTTTTTCATTACCCCCATAGTATTGTTCATAGGGCGCCCTTCTATCGCGCCCTTCTTTCTCCATTCAAAATAGACGCATACATATGATTGGTGGATTCATATCTGCCTCTGGGCTTTAACCAATCAGCTCTTTTCTGCCTTTTTTTTACTGTATTTTGAACTGTCCCGCCTTTTCATTTGATTGGTCCATAATTTCTCCATAGCTTATAATGGCTCACTTTTTGCTCCTATTCTGATTGGCTGGTTTCTTTTCCCACCAAAGGAAGAGCTTAAACATTTTGAATTAATGTATTTCCGGCAATTCTTATATCCAATTCCTGATGTTTGTGCCAGTCTCGGCGACAATCGCGTTGTTAGGGATTTGATTGATTTATGTTTATTAGAAGGTTTCAGCTTTTTTTTTCAGATATTTTTACACTTAATAAAATAATTATTTTTTAATCTACTCCATGCCGCACGGCGCTGAGCGCCGACATTTTCATTGCCCCGATCTCTCCATTGCCTACAATGGGACAAGGAGCTCGCGCTCTGATTGGCGGGATAGCCCAAACCCCCGCTAGTTCAACAATCGCTCTTTTTTGCATTTTTTACTGTATTTTGAAACTGTCCGCCTTGAATTTGATTGGTCAATATTTCTCCCATAGGTTTTTAATGGGTCCTTGTCGCTCCTATTCTGATTGGCCAGGATTGCCAAGCCCCCGCTAGTTCAACCAATCAGCTCTTTTCTGCCTTTTTACTGTATTTTGAACTGTCCCGCCTTTGATTTTGATTGGTCAATACTTCTCCATAGGTTATAATGGGTCCCTGTCGCTTCTATTCTGAATGGCCGAGATAGCCAAGCCCCCGCTAGCTCAACCAATCAGCTCTTTTCTGCATTTTTACTGTATTTTGAACTGTCCCGCCCTTGATTTTGATTGGTCCATACTTCTCCATAGGTTATAATGGGTCCCTGTCTCTCCTATTCTGATTGGCTGGTTTCTGCTTACACAATTTGAATTACTGTATTTCCCGGCAATTTCCAAAATCCTAATTCCTGATATAGGGCCGTTCTGGATTTTTTGAAAGTGATTTTATTTATGTATTTTTTTAGTCGGTTTCAGCTCTTTTTCAGAGAATGTTTTACACCTAATAAAGGTGATTTTTTTGATTCATACTCCGCACGGACATCTTTAATGATTTCTCGCTGTTTTCCAGCCTGTCTCGAATCGCAATACATGTAAGTCGCAGTCCCGCACTGCGCCTAAGTCCCGCACAGCGCCCCACACACTGGCGAGGCGCGGCGGACTTTTCCCCGCATGTATGAGCGCACCTCCTCGTACGGCGAATATTAGGCGCAGCCCCGCACTGTCTCCAAGTCCCCGCACTGTGCCCAACACACTGGCCAGGTGCGGCGGACTTTACATGGTATGTATGAGCGCACTACCTCGGGCGGCGAATCTTAGGCGCAGCCCCGCACTGCGCCTAGGGCCCGCACAGCGCCTCACACACTGGCGAGGCACGGCGGACTTTACATGATATGTATGAGCGCGCCCCCCGCGCCGAAATAAATCAGGCGCAAATTTCTTTGGAAAACTGGCGAAAAGATGCGCCCAGACATGGCGAGCTTCATACATGTCGCCCTAAATGTTCTTGATGACCTGTCTAGATTTTTTAGACTGACTTCTAATTGACTTATTTTGTACCAAAATCCTGTGCCAAATTATTGGTGCAGTTTTGGTACAGAATGTTGAACTACAGCCATGGCCCCTCTCCTGTGAAACCCCCCTCACCCACATTAAGTCACACCATCTTTTAGGTCAATCATAAAAAGTGTCCCTTGACAAAACTTGTGATGAAATATACATTGGGATATTTATTCCAGCAGACTTGCCTCTTATCCATTTTCATGTGTTGTTATTCATTATTTCTTGATTAACTATATCTTTCTAATATTTTTTTCATGCTAGACACGGTGATGTAGTACCATATTTGATACTTGTCACTTTATTCCTAGTACTTAAAAAGCACTTATATACTTTGCTACTAGTTTTGCATTTATAAGACTACTAAATAATAAATAATACTAATCTTTTTGTATATTTTTGGTGGAGGTATGCTATCCTAGTTTTGTATTTTTGTCTTTACCCTCATTATTCATAGCAAGGCAGTGGTCGTCGTGGAGTTGTGTTTAGGGTCATTATCATGTTGGAATATTGCTCTCCAGCCCAGTTTCCAAATGGAGATCATGCTTTGCTTCAGTATGTGACAGTACATATTGGCATTCATGTTTTCATCAAGGAACTGTAGCTCCCCACAGCCAGCAGCACTCATGCAGCCCCAAACCATGACATGCCGACCACTATGCTTGACTGTAGACAAGACACACTTGTTTTTGTATTCCTTACCTGACATCAACTGAACTGAATAAGTTTATCTTGGTCTCCTCAGACCACAAGACATGTAATCCATGCAATGCTGGCAGCATTCACATGTCTATTTTGAAAAGACAATTTCTGGATATGATGCTTAGCATGTGCACTCAACTTCTTTGGTCAACAATTCCGAGGCCTGTTATGAGTGGTACCTGTCTGGTCTTGGTTTTGCTGCAGCTCAGTTTTAAGGTGTTGAGAATCATCTTATAGCCTAGGCCATCTTTATGTAGAGCAACAATTCTTTTTTTCAGCTACTCAGATAGTTCTTTGAGGTGCCATGCTGAACTTCCAGTGACCAGTATGAGAGAGTGTGAGAGTGATAACATCAAATTTAACACATTTGCCTCCCATTCACACCTGAAAACTTGTAACACTAATGAGTCACATGACACTGTGGAGGGAAATGGCAAATTGGGCACCATTTGTGTATTTTCACTTAGGGGTGTAGTCACTTTAGTTGCCAGCAGTTTAGACTTTGATAGCTGCGTGTTATTTTGAGGGCACACCAAATTTACACTGTTATACAAGCTGTACACTGATTACTTTACATTGTATCAAAGTGTCATATCTTCACTGATGTCTCATGAAAAGATATAATACAATATTTAAAAAAATGTATATATACACACCTTTTTGTCACTGTGTTTATATCAGTATATCTCTTCTAGTATTTATGATGACAATATACAACTTTGGACAAGTAATCGAGTTGGTATTACAGTAATAAAAAGTGTCTAAAAATCATAACCAATGTTTCTGTACCAAAATACATCGCTTGCTGGCATATATGACACAGGTCTGGCACAACCACTATAATAAAAGTGTATCCCACTAGTTCCAAAAACTACTTAACCATACAGTTTGTATATGCAGTTTTTAAGGAGTTGTCTCATCAGGACAACCCTGTGCTCTGTTAGGGAATCTAGACACCATTGTCCTCTGGCCAACCTGCCCCATCTATTTTATATGTCCATTAGAATGGCCGCCATGTGTTACCTGTAATCAGTTTCCCTAACTAATAACTAGGGGTCTTATAAGCTGGACCCAAGGGGATCAACTGATGGTTCCATTTTTAGCATTTTATTTTATTGTGAGATAATGGGTTTAAGATGATTGTCCCTCATTAGCATTCACACAGTAGGAAAACAATACAGGATTATTTTAATAGTTGTAAGCATGTTTTGCTACAGACCTATGACTCAGCCCAGGACTCTTCCACCTCCTGGAGAAAATGACAAAGAAAACCAGTATGAGCCAGGAGCTCCAGATCAACAGAACCGACGTGGTTTCCGAAGACCGTACAACTACCGGCGTCGACCTAACCAAGGAGGTGCTCCAATACAAGGGAATAAAGAGGCTAAGGTATGTAAAATGCATCTAACATGTCAAATCAATTTAAGTTAAAGATAAAGAGACCTAGCAACGCCCCTGTCTAAAGCTGAAAACGTATTAAGTTAGGTAAACAAACCCTGTTGCTAGAGGTAAGACTCTGCAGGGAGTGACTCAGCAGCGGGATAGTCGCTTCAAGATAATATCTTGATAGAAATATTTAATCCTGTTGGATTGTCTGTTAAAGTAGGACCACCCTTTGTCAGGGCGACTATCCCGCTGACGGACAAGCATCGGTGAAAAATTGGAGATAGGATTTTGTCTAATCAAAAGTATTTTGGTTTATCTACTTTCTTTTTTAGGCAATGATATTTGGCACATTAAGAAAGGATACATTTTTTAATAAAACTAATTAAAAGTTATATTTTAGGATTTTTTCAATGCGGTGATATGGTCTTTCCCTACATATTGAAAGCTAATCATTGTGGTAAGAGAACTCCTTTAAGTAAAAATGATTGAAAAATCTATGCCATCTAAGACCTGGAGTAAATAATTGACATAAAGTTTAGTAAATACATTGGGTTGGGCAAGACCACATCCTTTTTTTGCATCCACTTTTAATAAAAGCGGAGTTCTGCGAGAAACAGCTCAAAAATCTCAAATATTTGAGCAAATTAACTTTTTTTTATGGAACAAAGTGTAAATCGCCTTGTAAATTTTTACTTAAGTTGTAGAAACTATGCCATGAAAAGAAAATATCCAAATTACTGTTAAAATATGAGTCCAAACATCATGATAGGCCCTGTGCAGTTAAATGGGTGTTCCCCATAAACAACACTTATCGGTTATACACCAACAGGACCGCTTGGTCAGGAGAACCAGGGTCCCTGTTTGAATGAGCTGTGTTATGCATGCTGCTGCTTTATTTGAAATTTAAGGGACTAATGGAGATAGGCGAGCACTGCACTCAGCTATTTCCATCAGTCCAGTGTACTTGTAATAGAGCAACGGTGTGTTTTCCCAACCATTACTCCAATTAAAAGGGGAACATGGGATCCTGTTTTTAACAATCAGTAGGGGTTCCAGTGGTTGGGCCCCCAGTGATCAGACACTTATCACTTATTAACGCTGTTGAAGGTTTTTATTCCCATCAATCCGTTTCACAAAGCCTGCTCTTCAAAGCCAGCTTCAAGCTCCCATTTCTTGTTTAGGCTTGCTGGTAATAAAGGCAGTTTAATTGGAGTGCAGTTTAAACTGCACCAAAACTGCGCTGTGTGAAAGCCCCCTTAGGGTGCTTTCACACAGCGCAGTTTTGGTGCAGTTTTAACTGTGCTCCAATTAAACTGACTTTATTACCAGCAAGCTCCTTTCAGTTGTCTAAACTGCTTGGAAAGTGAGGAATCAATTAGTGTATTTGTATTCACAAGACTTCACACAGGAATTGATTTCTGAGCAATTTAGACAACTGAAAGAAGCTTGCTGGTAGTAAAGTCAGTTTAATTGGAGCGCAGTTAAAACTTCACTAAAAGTGCGCTGTGTGAAGCAACCTTGGGATACATGTCATGCTGTTTATTTGCACATTTCAGCTGATATAAATTTATGTTATACTTACTGCTGATGTGAAAATAATTTGTCTTATCTATGCACCGTAGCCATCTGAGACCACAGCTGAGAAGCCTGTGCCAGTGACTGAGAAAAGCAATGCTGTGTAATCTGAGTGACCCGATCTTCCATCATGTAAGTGAGATGGTCAGTTACTGTTACAAAATATGCAGTTGCTTCTGTGCCTCTGTCCTACTCACAACAGGACTGTGATGATCATCTTATTAAAGTTTCATTACAAAAAGACAAATTGAGCAATTTACTTTTCCTCTTCTGTTTATATGTAACAAAAGTGGAAAAGGTGGATAATAAATTGTATATAGCTGCCTTCCTCTGAGTCTAAGTTGGATTCATACACATAGCTCAAGATATATAATGCATAGAGCCAGCTTCCCCTACCAGTACTCAAACCTTAACCATATATTGTATACGTGAAGCCTGAGTTAATATATGAAATCTGATGTATAAATAATTCTCAAATTATACTCATTGACAAATAAATAAATAACGCACCAAGAAGGAATTATTGGAACCAAATGACACTTTATATGTTCAAATGCAGCAATGATAAGAGAAATTGATTAAAATATAAAAGTCAATTGATAAGTATATTTGGAAAAATTGTACTTATGAGATGAGGTTCTATTACTAAGTTGAATCCACCACTAGTATTGATATAAAAGGAGATATGGTATGGCATGGTGATTTACAGGTTCCCTTAGGCATCCTGTTTGGCCTATAGATCCTGCACAGTTGTAGGTTGTTGAAGCTGGCATCCCAGCTGGTTCCGTAATATTAAATCTGGTGACCAGGCAGGTCAATGAAGTGTTGCAATCTAGCTACTTGAAAGCCCTGAAATGAAAGGCAACACATGTGGCTGCAGGATGACCTGCACGTGTCCCTGAGCTGTTAGTGTTCCTAATATCACTACTAGGTGTGACTAACTGTTGTATGTGGTGGCTCCCCAGATTATAACACTAACAGGTGGGGCGGTTTGTCACTCAACAGAAAAGGCAAGATTGGAGCACTTACCACAAGGCCTCTATACTCAAACCCAACTTTCCTTCAATCCCAAAAAGTTCAGGTTACTGGCTGTCAATGGTTGTTATCTGACTGTCTAGCTGGCTGTCAATTGCAACGCCTTGACACCAACTTCCCTTCTGCTAAGTGCCTGGAATCAGTCTGAGCAGAGACAACCTTGTGCAATGAAGGTGCCGGTTGGATCTAGATGCTGGATAAGAAAACTGTTGAAGCGCTTCGTGTTTTAATGAGATCAAACTATCCTCTCTATTGTTGGCCTGTCTGGACTATTCTGCACCTGTGTATGCATGCCCTCACATGACCATTGCTAACACCTTGGTCAGAACAGCCTAGATCAAAAAGTCCATCCTGCTTCTCCAATGATGCACCCCCTATCAAAGTTTGTCAACTGGGCAAAATGTTCTTGAGTGTCTCATAGAGGTATTTCTAGCAAAACAAGACAAAAGGATGCCAGCAGCACTCGATATCCGTAAACAAAAAGGGCGACATGTACGATCGGGAGTTGCGCCTGTTTTCTGGCGAAAACTACGCCTCACCGATCCGAATCCCCTGTCGGACGCAGTGATGTGGTGTTAGGCGCAACCTTCGCCACTTTCGAATGCGCCTAACATGAAGGGGCGTGCAATGGGCGTGGTGTGGGCATTCTGGGGCGGGATGCACCACATTCAAATACTCCGAGGCATGCATGATCGCGGGTCAGCAAAGTGCGGCACATTGCAGCGCTCGACAGCTCCGACAGGCAGACCTAGTTGAAGCTGGTCTAAATGAGCCGGAGGAGGCAAAGTGAAGCGAGAATGTAATGGAATGGGGCAAAATGTGCTCTAGGTCGACTGTTACAACAGAAAAGAGTTGTCTTGAAAATGTTTCATTACTAAAGAGAAATATCAAAGTTGTCTAAAAACAATTAAATGTATTGAAAAAGTTGATCATTTAAAAGTAGAGGAAAAATATATCGCAAAAGAAATAAATCTCAGCTCCGTGCGGCATGGAGTATTAGTCAATAAATCGTTTTTATTAGGTGTAAAACATTATCTGTAAAAGAGCTCAAACCTTCTAAAAACATACTTCAATCAAATCACTAACAACGCGTTTGTCGCCGAGACCGGCGCTGCATCAGGAATTGGGCTATTGGAAATTGCCAGGAAATACAGTAATTTAAATTCTGTAAGTGCTTCTCATTGGTCGGCATAAACCAACCAATCAGAATAGAAGCGACAGTGACCCATTATAACCTATGGAGTAGTCTTGACCAATCAAATGAAAAGTCGGGACAGTTCAAAATACAGTAAAAAAGGCAGAAAAGAGCTGATTGGTTGAACTAGCGGGGGCTTGGCTATCCCGGCCAATCGGAGCGCGAGCTACTTGTCCCATTGTAGTCTATGGAGAGATGGGGGCACTAAAATCTCAGTGCCGTGAGGCGTGGAGTATTAGTAAATAAATCGTTTTTATTAGGTGTAAAACATTCTCTGTAAAAGAGCTAAAACCTTCTATAAACATAAATCACTCAAATCCCTAACAACGCGTTTGTCTCCGTCACCGGCGCTACATCAGGAATTGCGATATAGAAAATTGCCGTGAAATACAGTAATTCAAATTCTTGAAGCTCTTCTCATTGGTCGGCAAAAACCAACCAATCAGAAAAGGAGCGACAGTAATCCATTATAATCTATGGAGTTGTATTGACCAATTAAATGAAAAGGCGGGACAGTTCAAAATACAGTAAAAAAGGCAGAAAAGAGCTGATTGGTTGAGACCAGGCGGCAGATATGAATCCACCAATCATATGTAGTGCGTCTATTTTGAGTGGAGCAAGAAGGGTGCGATAGAAGGGCACCCTAAAAGTTATTACTGTCTATGGGAAATATTCTAATACTGTGATTAGTTGGGGGGAATAGGGGCTTGTCCTGCTTAGCCAATTAGCGGGTGAGCTACTTATCTCATAGAGTTCTATGGGGAAAAGAAATGCAGAGCGAGCTCTGTTTGTGATTGGCTAAGTTAAAAGAGGCACGATTATTTGGGCCAATGGGAGAGCGAGCGACGCTCTTATGGGTTTTCTAATGCAATCTATAATAAAACTGTACATGGCAGAAATCAAATGATAAGACTCATGAAGTTGTACCCATCTCTATATAAAATGAACAATAATATGGGTAGGCATTATGGGAAAGGAGCTGGGAAGTTCACTGAGCCCTCTATTGGTTGTAACAAATCCTCAATTTACTTCTGATTCACTGAATCTTTGAGAAGCAAAAAGGAATATTAGTCAAGCCAATATCGCTCATCTACATTTAGATGAGCGATATTGGCTTGACTAATATTCCTTTCTGCTTCTCAAAGATTCAGTGAAACAGAAGTAAATTGAGGATTTGTTACAACCAATAGAGGGCGCAGTGAGCTTCCCATCTCCTTTCTCATAATGCCTTGTGATATGCAGATGCTTAGTAGTGGGCTAAAAGGCAATCAAAACACTACACACCTTAACCGGTGCTCTCCATAAGGAGAGATGTTCCCTTTCTCTCAATAATATGAGTGTAACGAAAATAAACTAATAAATATTAATACAATGAATTCATTTTTATTTCTTTATTTTCGTTACACCCATATTATTGATCATTGGCTAACGAAAATAAAGAAATAAAAATTAATTCATTTAATTCACTTTTATTTGTTTATTTTCGTTACCCCCATATTATTGTTCATTTTATGTAGCGATCGGTACAACTTCGTGAGTCTTATCATTTGATTTTTGCCATGTACAGTTTTATTATAGATTGCATTAGAAAACCCATAAGAGCGTCGCTCGCTCTCCCATTGGTCCAAATAATCGCGCCTCTTTTAACTTAGCCAATCACAAACAGAGCTCGCTCTGCATTTCTTTTCCCCATAGAACTCTATGAGATAAGTAGCTCACCCGCTAATTGGCTAAGCAGGACGAGCCCCTATTCCCCCCAACCAATCACAGTACTAGAATATTTCCCATAGACAGTAATAACTTTTAGGGCGCCCTTCTATCGCGCCCTTCTTGCTCCACTCAAAATAGACGCACTACATATGATTGGTGGATTCATATCCGCTGCCTGGTCTCAACGAATCAGCTCTTTTCTACTGTATTTTGAACTGTCCCGCCTTTTCATTTGATTGGTCAATACTACTCCATAGGTTATAATGGTTCACTGTCGCTCCTATTCTGATTGGTTGGTTTATGCTGACCAATGAGAAGCACTTACAGAATTTGAATTACTGTATTTCCCGGCAATTTCCAATAGCCCAATTCCTGATGTTGCGCCGGTCACGGCGACAAACGCGTTGTTAGGGATATTATTTATGTATGCTTTTAGAAGATTTGAGCTCTTTTTCAGATAATGTTTTACACCTAATAAAAATGATGTTTGGAATCATACT
This sequence comes from Phyllomedusa bahiana, assembly GCA_025379985.1. NCBI lineage: Eukaryota > Metazoa > Chordata > Amphibia > Anura > Hylidae > Phyllomedusa > Phyllomedusa bahiana. The sequence continues at coordinate 17,528 of JAODAL010031933.1, read as the reverse complement.
CCATGCCTCACGGAGCTGAGATTTGTATCTTTTGCGATATATTTTTCCTCTAATTTTAAATGATCAACTTTTTCAATACATTTAATTGTTTTTAGACAACTTTGATATTTATCTTTAGTAAAGATTTTTTTTTTTTAAGACAACTCTTTTTTATTAGTGTACTGTTGTAACAGTCGACTGAGAGCACATTTTGCCCCATTCCATTACGTTCTCGCTTCACTTCGCCTGCTCCGGCTCATTTAGACCAGCTTCAACTAGGTCTGCCTGTCGGAGCTGTCGAGCGCTGCAATGTGCCGCACTTTGCCGACCCGCGATCATGCATGCCTCGGAGTATTCGAATGTAGTCAATACTACTCCATAGGTTATAATGGGTCACTGTCGCTCCTATTCTGATTGGCTGGTTTATGCCGACCAATGAGAAGCGCTTACAGAATTTGAATTACTGTATTTCCCGACAATTTTCTATATCCCAATTCCTGATGTTGCGTCGTTATTGATTTTTCGTTAGTGATTTTATTTAGGTCATTTTTTAGAAGGTTTGAGCTCTTTTTCAGATAATGTTTTACACCTAATAAAAATGATTTCTTTGAATCATACTCCATGCCTCACGGAGCTGAGAGCTGATATTTATTTCTTTAGCGATCTTATATATTTTCCCTTTAATTTTAAATGATCCACTTTTTCAAAACATTTAAGCGTTTTTAGACAGCTTTGATTTTTCACTTTATTCATTCATTCATTCATTCATTCATTCATTCATTTGAAAGACAACTCTATTTGCTATTCACTAACATGTTTAATGATTTCTCGCTGTTTTCCAGCCTGTCTCGAATTGGAATACATGATAGGCGCAGTACATATGCTACTAAGTCCCGAACTGTGCCACACACACTGGCGAGGCGCAGGGCACAAATCACCGCATGTATTAGCGCATCTCCTCAGGCGGCGAAGCTAAGGCGCAGTCCTTCTGCGCTTAAGTCCCGCACTGCACCTCACACACTAGCGAGGCGCTGTGGACATTACACCGCATGTATGAGCGCACCTTGGCCGCCGACATACATGAGTCGCAGCTTTCACGTTCGAACGCTCGAAAATGAGCGCTCCGACGCGCCGAGATTCATACATGTCGCCCATAATCTTTTAATGGTGCCAAAAGATGATACACAATCCTTTTGATTTTTTTTTACTACATTACACCTCCAGAGTGTAGCCGTGCAGCCTTGGACTATTGATACGGTGAGCTGGCTCTTTTCTTTTTCAGGTATTTTTAGCAGTCAACAGTCTCTCATTAAGTGGTATGCTTTTGAGAGCCTTTATACAGGACAGTGGGAGAAGACCTTTACGCCCTTTTGTTGCTAGGATTACATCTGTGAATTTGCATGTGGTATTTTTGTTTTACATATATTGCGCCGAAAAACTGCTGGAACACTGTTCTATAGATAGCACAACACATTTTATTACGCCTAGAATGCGCCAAAGTTTGATAAGAAACTGCCATAGAAAGTTTGGCGCATTACACTCTATGCTCCAAAATGTCTGGCCCATAACACTTTCATTCACACTGCCATATAATACACTCCTCTATATCGATTTAGAGCGTGTGTCGACAGCAAGTTAAAAAAAATGGCACATGCAAATTCATTGATGTCGCCCCTGGTGTCTTATCAGACACATCTGTAATTATTTACATATCTACCTGAAACATAACAGTGTGCTGAGTTTTGCAGCAATCCGGCATTTCTACCTGAGAGCACTATTTTACGTCAATGAGTTAATGAATTACCTGAAATTGCAGCTTTGCAAAAATATGTCATTCATTTAAATAAAGAAGGAACAGGTGTTGCATTTCACACGTGCTCAGTTTTAACAAGATGACTCCATACAATAACACTCCATTTTCTATTGCTTATATTATGCTAGTATACTCTAAAGCACTGTACAGAGATTGCTAACATTTGCATTATTCTCTGTTTCTAACTAGGCTCTTAATTTAATGTCTCCATGTCAAGCACATGCATATTAGGACCAGTTTAAAGGAAAGTCAATTAACCTATAATTATGTTTTTGGAATGTAAGGAGAAAAGGGAAAACTGTACAAACACAGAACTTTTACGTCATCTCAATGCATATTTTGTCCTTGGTCGAATCCATACCAATGAACCCAGTGTTGTATTATAGTAGTGCAAAACACAAAGTCATCATGCACACAACATTACGCCTACAATACTACCCTGTAACACGCAGAGAGAGAAAGGAACGTCATATTTGAGAAGTACATGTTGTTTATATTGTTTTGCTACTTTTTCAGAACGTGAGCAGAGGAAAGAAGAACCTTACAAGTGGCCACTAACTATTACTAATGCTAGAAGTTCCAAAGTTGCCTAATAATTGGGAGGGTGAAGGATTGCTTCTTTGCTACTCAGCTTGCCTGCTGTGGATTTCTGCACTGTGAAGACATGCTTACCAGTTTTAGAACTAAATGTATATAATTATATAAACAAGAACACAAAGATTTAATATGTGCAGAACAGATATTGAAGACTTTCAAATACTAATTTTAAAGAATACTGAGCCAAATGCTACAAGGCTATGTAAATGTATTGATCTATGGGAGAGGACTTTCCAGCTACTGCAGCAGATGTATGAAAATGCAGTCTGAAGCAAAGAAAAGTCGATCCAATAGAATGCGAAAAAAAGAGCTTTAAACAACCTTTCTCCTCCTAGCTGTTACAAATTTGATGACATCATGAGCCATATGATGACCTTGGTTCACAGATACTGTACATTAGTGGCAAGTTTGTTATATTGCACAAGCTGAAAACAACCTTCAGATGCCTTGAAATAAAATCAGAACTTTAGAAAGATCATAATCTGTTTGGTTTGTGTTTTGTATTTCTCTGTTCCCTATTTGTGTCAACGAGTAAGCCATGCGTGCAACTCACTCTCCATTACAGTCTATGGGAGATACAGAAACAGCATACAGTATTTATAATAGACGTTTTTTGTGAAGGTCTCAGCAGTTAGTGAGCCGACATTTATGGTATACATAATTGTCATGTCATACTTGGTAACTGTAGTAAAAAGAAACCCCACAGCGTTACAGGAGAGATTATTCTCTGCAAACGATTCAAGAAGAGAAAAATTGGAGGGCTGTGTAGATGTAGTTTTGCTAGCAGTGGAGGCACTGAATTGCCAATATAATACAATGGAATAGAACAAGTGTGCAAATCATACTGCCCGCAGGTCACTTGCGACACGCCAAAGGATTTTTGGCAGTCTTCAATCTGGACTTGCTTTGTGCAAACCCCACCTCAAAATTGGCATTCCTAGAAGGCCCAAGGGTGTTTCCAGGTAGTCCAGGAGCATTCTCGGGAGGTTTTGGCCTCCGCCTCATCAGAGAAGACGTCATCTGTGAGTCCTGGGTGAAACTGCTCTGTAATCACTTATATGTCTACAGAACACATGTGTACAACTGGTATCTACCACTATATGGTCATTGTATGATAGTTATATTGGTCGTAGTGAAATGGTTTAGGTTCAGGAACAGTTTGGCGGCACCTTCCAGCTCTCCTGGATGCTGAATAGGCTATCCAACATGCAGGAAAGCTGAGTGACACCAAATCCCTCAATTATCTATCAGATCTGTTACACAGTTGTGTGTAATGAGTGTGGCTTGTTATAAAGGGGTGTGGTTTATTCAAATTCTGGGGCAGCACATTACCGTTGCTGCAGCGCTAGATCTCCCTGAAAGTTGGCAAGTATGCAATAAGCTCCCTACTTCTCAGTAGCGGCCTTTCAGACACTGCTGCTTAGTTCTGGCAAGTACCAGACCTAGGTAATACCAAGAAATCCTTCAATATATACACTGTTCACAAAAAATTAGGTATATTTGGCTTTAGGTTGAAATTTCAGGATGAACATAAAATTTCTTGATGCACTAAATGAGACCATTTCTTAACTTTAGAATAGACATGTTCAACTGTTCAATGTCTCTGTACTTTTAGCACAACTTGCTGATCTCTAACAAAAAGCTTAATGGCAAAACTCACATCAGGTGTTTGATTCCTGAATCGCACATAAATTTCGGTTTCAGAGATAAGACCCTGAAACGGGGTTGAGTGGGGAGATAAGAATCACTTTTTATTTTGTAAAGGCAGCAGCATCAATTTAAAGTACAATTTTAACCTAGACAACCTCTTTAAAGGGGTTTTGCCACAATCTCATTTCATACCTCCTCTATCCAGCTCTTCAGCTCTGTGTGCTCAGAAGGGGGGTGTGTGTGATTTGTTTGAATTGCCTATCATGTGACCCAGCAGGATGACATCACCAGGCCTTTCCTCTCTGTAGTCAAAGAAAGATCTGTTTATGTAAAGCATTGTGAGTAGCTGAGAGGTAAAGTTTTTGCCTCCAGGCACAAGGGTCCTAGGTTCAAATCCCTGCAGGAACCAAACCTGTGTTTTTTTTTTCTCTTTATCAATGCACATACCTCATTGAGGTTTCTTTTTTATTTATTTGCACTGTTTGACTAATTACTAAGGAGTACAGAGGACGGGAGTAGAATGACAGCACCTGGGGTTTGAACACTCAGTAGCTGCCTGAGAGGAGAGGTGATGTCTGAGCATGTGCGACCAGGACTGAGGAGCTCTCAGTCCTGGTCATATCTCCTGGAGATGAGTTGTAAACAATGGATCACTAAAGGTGCAGCTAAAACAAAAACGGTGCATAATTTTTTAATAATAATGAATGGTGAAAATGTTTGTTATTTCATTTGCAAGCTTCCCACGTCACTTTTACTTCATGGCAACCCCCCTTTAAGTATAGTAATTCATAAGTGACATTTGAGCAGTTTAACCACATACCCACCACGCTCATGTTGAAATGACATTTTATTTGAATGTTGATAGTGACAACTATTATATATAAGATATATCTTTATACAGAGCTCTGGTTTTTTTTCTACAGCAGAAATATTCCAAAGAAAATAGCCACTTCAACCTTAGCTTGGCAAATAGTCTGAACTTTGTTATTAACATTACGATTAGGAACAATGGCCGAACAATAAATAGCTATCAGAAACAAATTGAACTGTCTACACAATAAAAAATATGTCGCCATACACAACAACCAATTTAAACCAGTTTCATATCCTCATATATTACAAAAGCACTATTTCATATAACCTGAAATGGCTGGTTACAGCATACACCTCTGTCCCCAGAGTCTTGTACTTGGGAGATAAACAAAGGTAACATGACACAGAGCAGCCTGTGACTCCTGTAATGATATACCTGAGTATGTGCATTTGAATAGGATGGTGCTGCTGTTAAGGTGGACTGGGAGCTTTAAGTAACAGGAAATATTTTTAAAGTCTTAGGAGAGTTGATTTGAACTTCATTGTGTAGAGATTGGTGAGACAGTCACAGCACAGTAAAGACATGTGCTAGGGCCGTGGGGTATGTTGTATATATAAAGATGTGGCAACATCATGATATCACAGCACAGAAGTTATCTAAACTTTTTCATTGTTTTGCAATGGCTTTTATTGTGTTCTAAGAACAGGTAACACTAAACTTTGCTACATTTCCTTGTGTCTAATATCCAACGTTTGATATGTGTTCTATGTTCTGTTGTGATTTAAACATGGCTAAAAGAGATTTCCAAATCATTGCATTCTTGTTTTCTTAACATTTTACCCAGCATCCCAACTTTTTTGGATTGGGGTTGGTAGGTTAAACTCACACCTCGGGGATCTGCTCTTGTTCTATGGGAGTTCTGAATATAGCTGAACACACTGCTTGGCTGTACTTAGAACTCCCATAGAAGTAAATGGAGATGAGTGCACAACAGTGACTGTTTCTCTTTCCTGAGCCAACACTTTCTGGGGCCCATTCCTGAAATAGCTGCAGATGGCATATCTTATTGATATGCCATTAAAATCGATGATGGGAACACCACATTAATACGTTTCTCTATACGTTATGATTTATAGCATAAAAAGTGTGACTTGGTTCCTGATTCGGATAAACAGTTACAGTATATGATAGACTGGTGCAAAATTGTTTGTCTGTACAGGTCTTTGCTAAGGTCCAGCACCTATAAATGTTTACCATTATTTGCATTGATTCAGAGCACAAAAAACTGGGACTGAATGCTTTATGCTCATTTGGACAATATTATAGTACACCCATCACAGTTTTGTTAAGATTGTATTATATCTTTTCATGGGACAAGACTGAAGATATGACAGTTTGATACAATGTAATGTAGTCAATGTACAGCTTGTATAACAGTGTAAATTTGTTGTGCCCTCGAAAAACAGTGAAAATGGACAAATTGTGCCCACTTTCACATGTTCCCTCCATGTTATCATGTGACTCATTAGAGATACAAGGTCTCAGGTGTGAATGGGGAGCAGGTGTAATCGTTCTCACACTCTCTCATACTGGTCACTGGAAGTTCAGTATGGCACCTCATTGCAAAAAACTGTCTAGTGATCTAAAAAAAAGAAATTTTACTCTACATAAAGCTGGCCTAGGCTATAAGAAGATTGCCAATACCATGAAATTAAGCTGCTGCACAGTGGCCAAAACCATAGAATGGTTTAACAAAACAGAATAGGCCTCACCATGGTTTACCAAAGAAGTTGAGTGCACGTGTTCAGTGTTAGATCCAGAGATTGTCTTTTCAAAATAGACGTATGAGAGCTGCCAATATTTCTGTAGAGGTTAAAGGGGTGGAGGATCAGCCTGTCAGTGCTCAGACCATATGCCGCACACTGCATCAAATTGGTCTGCAAAGCTGTCGTCCCAGAAGCAGAGCATGATCCCCCTTCTTTCGGAAACTGGGCCACAGGGACGTATTCCAACATTATAACGACCCCAAACACACCTCCAAGACAACCACTGCCTTGCTAAATAATGAGGGTAAAGGTGTTGGACTGACCAAAAAAGCCTCCAGACCTTAACCCTATTGAACTTCTGTGGGGCATTTTCAAACGGAAGGTGGAAGAGCGCAAGGTCTCTAACATCCACGATTTGAGTATTCCAGTGGCAACCTTTGAAGCTATAGTAAACTTCATATCAAAGAGAGTTAAACGGGTTTTCTCGTTTCACCATTTGGCAGCCGTTTATGCTGGTTGCTAAGCAGAGCTTGTGAAATGGAGGGGTGTGTTTCTCCTCCCAGCAGGGCGTATATTCTCTCTTTGCAGACACACACTACACTGTGCACGTGAGGATTCATTCTGTGTGAGCTGAGGGAAGGGAGAGGTTCTCAGCTGTCTTTGGAAGTGAAAAGCTAAGGGTAATTCGATAGTGTATATCTACATTTCTCGCTCTACATACTTTGTAACTAGAATCTCGGAAAGATGGGTGATTTTTTTTCTCTGTCTCTCATACACAGCGATATATCCTGCAGATTATTACACCTCTGACCTCTACAGATCTGCAGAACAAAACTATATGCTTTATATGTTTATGTGGGACTGCACAATCTCTCTCTCTCTGCTGCAGGACCTCTGATTGCTGTCAGTGAATCTCCCCCTCCCCCCGCACACTACCTCGCACCTACCACTGATTGCTGTCAGTGAATCTCACCCTCTCCTCGCACACTACCTCGCACCTACTACTGATTGCTGTCAGTGAATCTTTCTCTCTCTCTCTCATGCACACGTCCCCCTGCATGTTCCCGATCACGACCCCCTGCGCGTTCCCGATCAAGACATTTTCACTGCATCTCCGTCAGACGCGTGTTCCTGATAACGACTGGGGCGGGAGCTGGGTGTAACCCAACCTGGGCTCAAACTTCGTTACTAAGCACTAATGAAACAGCCCGTTCTCTTAAACCATAGCATTTTGCTTATGGTAACCAAGGACGTACATGCTTACATTTTTGGTCCCCTCATTTTAAACTATGATCTTCATAGCGAAAAAAAAAACCTTTAAGACAGTGCTGGAAAATAATGTTGGCCACACAAAATATTGACGTTTTGGGCACAATTTGTCCATTTTCACTTAGGGGTGTACTCACTTTTGGTGCCAGAGGTTTAGATATTGATGGCTGTGTGTTGAATTATTTTGAGGGCACACCAAATTTATACTGTTATACAAGTTGTACACTGACTACTTTACATTGTATCAAAGTTTCATATCTTCAGTGTTGTCCCATAAAAAGATATAATACAATTTTTACAAAAATGGGGAGGATGTACTCACTTTTGTGAGCTACTGTAAATCTGTTAATTTTGTCTTGTTTGAGATGGGGGCACTTTTGGAATGTATATTTTAGCATAATCGTTATATACATTTTATTGGCTATTATCCCTAGTCAGCATGGTGCTGAGAAACTATTTCCTTGATATCTATGTTGCTGGTAATATGAAGCTGTAATGTAGACAGATCTTATAGCATCAGGACTGGTCGGTGCAGGTTTTGTACCACTATTGGAGGACAGGTATATGTGCCGCATGACAGGAGAAGTGTGGTAAAGTGTAATGCTGAGTCAGACTAGATATGAACTGTGTGAGGAATCAGTTATGAAAGATTGCTGTCTTTGTGTGCTGAGATGTCACCATTGGAAGGAGATGCCTATGGCCACAGATGAAGAAATGGAAACTATTGGATCTTAACTGGTTAGAGCTAACATGTGCTATGAAAGAAATGGTGATCCATCACATAAATGGAGGAAGGCTTCCTACATAGACGGGCCAAAAGTGGAATGTGTACAGAGTAAACTGCATTGCTTCATTTACAGTAAAGTGAATGTGCCTGTATTCATATCACCTTGCTTGTTTTGCCAAAAGTCTTGCATGACAGTCACTACCAGATCCATTGCCTTCCATATATACAGTATGCCTTGTCCCTTCTTCACACCCATGGCAACAGCTTGTTTCTTGAAGAATAAAATACATGGTTGAAATTGGAGATGTCCAATCCTTATTTTTCAATTGGCAGATGTTGGGGTCTATTAAACTGTCACATACACATAAGATAATCAATTAATCCTGTCCAAATTAGCATGTTTGCACTATATTTATCCAATACATTATTTTCTCAGAATGAATAGGGCAGGGGTCTTCAAACTGTGGCCCTCCAGCTGCTGGGAATCTACAACTCCTATCATGCATTTATATAATCCATAAAAGAGAGCATGATGGGAGTTGTAGTTTCCCAACAGCTGGTGGGCCGCAGTCTGGAGACCCCTGGAATAGGGTATTTAGTGGCTTTGATGCTAGTAATTAGCAAATATTCTGTCTTTTCCTTAATGGTAATCAGTCCTGCATGCATTAAGCTTGTGCCTATAAACAGCAGCCCATCCTTCTCGGCAGGGCTGCAGACGAAAAGGGCCAAGCAACCATGGCTGAACTAATGGCATGACATGAGAAGGAATCTGGGACTATAGTCCTTAAAAGAGCAGAGCTAAAATGTAGCCGAGCACTCAACTCTGAAAATAAATATCAGATATTCATTATCCAAATTCCATAGTGGGACATTGGCTTTAATCCACCTGTGTAGCTGTTTCAATAAATCATGCAAGTGTGAACTGCATGACAAACATGGCTTAATTCTGACATTAAAGAGTGTTTACACACTTATTAATCCCTTACCGCCACAGCCAATATTGGCCGTTCTGACAGATCCTCATTTTTTAAATCTGCCATATGTCACTTTATGTGAGAATAACTTTTTGACACTTTTACCTATCCAAGTGATTTAGAGATTGCCTTCTCATTACACATTGGGCCTCATGTATGAAACTGTATGGTCAAATTTTCCTTATTCCCCCATAGCAACCGATCAGAGCTCCCCTTTCCCAATTCATATAGTCTCTAAAAAAATGAAAGGGGCTCTGAGGTTGTTATGGACAACAAAAAATCAAAACCAAGACATTTTCATAGATGGGGCCCCATGTGTTTTAAAGTTATAAAAATTTTAGTCCAAAAATCCTTGTTTTTTTTTGTGAAAAATATCAAAAAAATTGTAAACATTAGAAACATTTACCATTTTCAAACTTTTAAAAATTTCGCGTGTAAGACAATAGTTATTTCCACCAAAATAGTTTTAACTGCATCACGATGTCTACTTTTGGTTGGCATAAATTTTTTAAATTTTTTTTTTTTTTTTAATACATTAGGGGGCTTAAATTAGTATCTTTTTCACTTTTTCAAAAAAATTTTGCAATATACTTTTTTTTTGACATCATCCAGTTCTGACATGACTTTAAGGGGCCTGTAATTAGAACCCCCAAAAAAAATACCCCATTTGGAACACACCCTTAAAGGGAATAATCCAGGGGTTTTTAGTGTTATATGTACCACAGGTGTTTCAAAAAATTTTTTTTTTGCTTTTGGCTTTGAAAATGGAAAAAAAAATTTTTTAAAAATTTTACAACCTTGGTGATATGACATGAGGCCAGCGGTTTAAATACGCCATCCCTGTTTGTGAGATGTGCAGGGGTATCGTTTCGTTCATTCTCATCGTTCCGTGTATACTTACCCTTTTAAATTGGGGGAAAAAATATACTAAAGTGGACATTCCTCCGTAATGATGCTAATTTACCATCATGCACGGTATGAAAATTATCTGACATTCTTTGCTATTTGTTAAGCTGAACCTGAAGGAAAAAAATAAAACAATTATGCAAGACAATGAGACATCAAAAGTATCAGCTTGTAATATGAGATATTAGCAAAAACAATGGATTCATATAGGGATATAAACATGTGGTCATATGTAGATGTGGATTACAAAGCTGAAATGTATAATGCTGCCTTATTTGAATGACACATGATGTTAGTGACCATGTAAATGTAGATAACAATAAGTGTAATATGCATACAGTACAAATAAGCTTTGGTGGGGACCTGTCCTGTGGCAAAATTTGAAAACACCTTTAATACAAAAGTCTGCCTTGATCCATTCCCATGGTTGTTGCCAGCAAAAAAACACAAGAGAAGATCACTGAGCAATACATTAACAGAGATGCAGACACAAGCATCAAGAAGCAACAGTTTGCAGTATTTCCCGGGAAAAAGTGTTCTTTATTTAAATCAGCAAGAAACCCCTCCTGGTCCATATGATGATTTAAAATTTCCCGCTCTTAAAATTTTAAAAAAAAACAACCCTTTTTGCTTCATTGCCTACGAAAAACAGCCACCTATTCAAGGGATTTACATATTTAATGATGGGTGAAAAAGATTCAGTATCCAGCCAGGATTTACCTGCTGTACTTCGTGCCCTGGTGACATTAGCTCTAGCAGCTGCCACAGCTGTGGCCATCAAATGGTTTATTTCACGTGACAACATGGAAAAGGCAGAGGATAAAGAGTTAAAGTTTCAGAGCAACCAAGATCCAATAAAAGATGGACAATCTGCAAGTTATGACCCTAAAGCAGATGAAGAAATTCTGGAAAACACTATAAAGGAACCTCAGGTCAGTGATGAACAAGGAATGACAGTTTTAGGAATTGATTGCTTTTCACATGGACTTTTTAAAAGTTCTACAGACATACACTGTCCAAATATTGTTTCTGTAAAGGAAGACAGGAAATGTCTGACTGACCATCAAAAAGTTTTAAGTGACTCAACAACAGTATCCTGCAACATAAACAGTACAGCAGACCTCCAGGCTACCACACACAACTCATGGGTTAGTATTTCAGGATTATCTGCCGCTATTGTGGATGGAGAAACAAGTGATATCCAGAATCAAGTATTTTCTAACTGCTTCACACAGACATATGATAAGACTTTGTATGAAAGGTCAGAGAATCAGCAATTTGACACTGGAACAAGTTCAAGCAATGGTGAGTGCACTGATGTTATGAATGTAAAGTACTTCGGTGGTCAAAGCCAGCTCACTGGTGATGATAACATGGTGTCTGGGATATGTTTAAAACCTAGGACTGTGGGTTTGGACGAAGAACTAATTGATATGGGTTCTTGTAAAAATACTGAAAATTTCAATTGTGATGACGAGATAAACATGGCGCATCATACTAAAGCCTGTGTTGAGAATAATCACAGCATACCTGGTTTGTTTAGTAAAATTGATCTGGAAGACAATACAAAGGAGCATCTCAGTAAAAGAAAGAACCTTTTGAATACGTGTGCCCCAGGCCTTCCTGAATCACCGGAGGGGGAAAATGTTTTTAAAAGTGTTTATAGTCCACTCTCTCATGGGATTTCAACAAGATGCCATAACCCAAAACAGCAAACAATCTATACAAAATTCAATATGCAGAATATTCTTCAGACTAATGACATAATACAAGAGGCTCAACACACCACTGTTACAGTATCCAATGAAGAGACTATATTAACAAATACACTTTGTAAAGGTCATTCCCAAGATGAAAAATTTAATTTTCAACACAGTAGTCATGAAACGTGCCTGCAGCAAAGTACAGAGCACAAGATTTCTGTAACTTCTGAAGAAACACAGGAGGAAGCAAATATTAATTTGAATACTTCGAGTACTTATTCAACAACAACTTTTGCACAAATTTCTGAAGACCACATGAATGTCAAAGAGAAAAATAGAGTTGACATCCTACATAATAATCAAACACATAAGGATCAGATTGCTAGTGGTTCTCAAAACCACATGGAGTTGTGCTTACTGGAGGCTAGTGCAATGGATGGAAAGAAAATAAAAGACACAATTCATCATTGTACTAACCATGTACTGCAGTGGAACACTACATCTGTATATAATTCTACAGAATATATTGACTTAATGTGTCCATTGAATTTATATGCATCTAAAAATGCAATGACTCTTCTAGAAGAGAAAGATGAAGATCACTTCCATATAGAAAACAATGTTTCACTTTTAACTGAGAAATCAATGTCTGTGTATAAAGGCAGAGAATATAAAAGTGTGCATACTGATGAGGAAAATTCCTTCAAAAGATCCACATCTGACAATATAAGACATGGTAACACTTTAACAACCAATCTCTTATGTGATCCCTCCACTCTTAACTCATTATGTTCAACAATGGTCACCAGGACTGATATTCAAAGTATCAAATCAACAAGTAATGGACAAGAAAATGATGTGATGTACAATTGGCACAAACATGATGCTAATTTTCTTACCATGGAAAAAAAAGAGTTTAACGTCTGTACAGTCATCACTAATGGATATTTCAGTAGATGTCAAAAACAAGTAAACACCAACATTTTTGGTTGCCCTTTTGAGAAATACAATCCAGAAGAATGCTTTGGTAAACATCAACAGTCTACCATATCCAAACCCATGTCAGACTTCATGCAGAACCCTTTAATACTTGCTAAGGAATCCTCCTTTAGGCTACAACATCTCTGTAATGACAATAGCACTGCTTCATATGTTTTAATGGACATGTCCAAGAATGAGCTAAAACATCAAGAAACTATGCAAGCAATAAAGAATGACCAAGCACAAGCATCGAACCTTGATGATTCCTTGAAGTCTTCAGCTGAAAATTTTGGACATAGTAATCCTGATAGCACAGCCTCCATTTTCAGTTCCGCATGTTCTGAACAAGGCTCTATTACACCTTGTATATCAAGTTTTTCAAAGAATAAGCAAGGTAAATCATTACAAAGTGGAGATCAGGAAATAGTGAATACAGTACAATCTGATGCACAGTCGTTTTCCAGGGAAAGGATAATGTCCACTATTGCTGAAACTCCAGAGCTAATTTTACCAGAATACCAATCAGTGTTCACTTCTAAAAGAAAGAAACCACTAATAACGAAGAGCTGTGATAACATATATTCTGAGCCTTCATGCCAGGGATCAGCAATGAAAAACAAAGCACAGAGCATGTTATGTTTGCTTACAGAATATTATGCTACCACATTACATTCGGGGGAGCATGGACCACTTGAAAAAGTAGCAAGAGGATGTTTCATTCGTATTCCAAAGGGCCTCCAGGATATAGGAGAAGGTGTGAGGTTTCAGCTAACTCTGGGGAACTGTCTGGAATTTTTAAAGTTAGCCAGAAAGAATAGTGTGCCTGAACTTCTAAAGGCAGTCTACATGCTAATTAGTGACAACTACTTAAATGTGCTGAAGAACTCTGCTATTTATGGCCAGCTGACAGGCATGGAGAGAGAGAGAATCATTCAGCTAAGGAGGAGAGGAAAATTGTCTCTTTGCATAATTGAAACACGAAGTATATTTGGCCTGAATAAAAATATAAGCTGTTCAGAGGATATGAGTCCAGATCAACCTAAAGATAAGCTTTATTCACTAGATAGGGAGTCAAACCAATGGAAGCAAGTCACTAATATCCCTGAGGAAGCCTGTCTTAAAGGTTGTAGTATCTGCTCTATGCATAACTACCTATTTATTGCAGGAGGCATTCAAAAGACCAAAAATGATTTATTATGTTCCAACAAAATATTTTGTTGTAACCCTCTAACTGACATTTGGACACAACTCTCACCAATGAACCAAGCAAGGTCACAGCTGAAACTTGTCCCACTTGATGGCTATCTTTATGCCATTGGAGGAGAGTGCTTGCACACAGTGGAAAAATATGATCTAAGATCAAACAAATGGACCTTTGTGGCATCCCTCCCAAAAGGCTGTTTTGCTGTGGCCCATGAAGCTGCAGCCTGTGGGGGGGGAAATTTATATATCAGGAGGTCATTTATTCTACAGACTATTAAAATACAACCCTGTTCAAGATCTGTGGGAAGAATGTCCATTCAATGCCAGCAAAGGCCGTTCCTGTGACATGGTAGCAGTTGGCCATATCCTTTATAGATTTGACATGCACAAGGACTCTACTGTCCATATTTTCAAATATAATACAACTGCCAAGGTGTGGTCTGAGTATGCAACAACTTTTCCAAACAGCAAGGTTCCTTTTAGATGTGCCGTGTTGGATGGAACCATCTATTGCTTAAATAGGGAGATGACTGCGCGTTTTTCAGTGGAAGAGGAAAAGGCAACATTTGAGTCAGCCATGTTCAACAAAGTTCCCACTAAAGGAATAGGCTACCCTTGCCCAGTTGTCTTAAGCCTACAAGGGTCATTGTCCCAAACATCTGTATAAATAGTTGATTCACTTAATATCCAATCCATCGTATCCCAGCAGGAAGAAGAAGGAAAACCTTTCCTTTACAGAAGCTATTTCTTTTCTCTTTCTTGGAATGTGATCTCGTTTTTTAGTAACAATACACACAGTAAACGTTGGGACTTTAAAGATGTACGTACCATGGAATAAAGGGTGTTCAATGTATGCCAATTTCACCTAACATTTTTTATGGCAAGTGAGCACCTGCAATATGAGCTGCAATGTTAGCAAGCAACAAAGTGGAGAATGTAGTCCAGTCATAAAAATGGGACAGGACATTAAGACCACTTTTTATAATTGGATAGGAGTATGGTAATTTTTATTTATGTTATGGAGAGTCTCATGCTCTTTACATACTTTCCAAGTTTAGAGGTGGACATACAGATTTCTATGTAAAATCCCAACTCTGAATCCCTCTGATATCTGGATTGATTTTATGACCAGCTGCTCATAGTGCACTTTATTTAGTTTGGAGCCATAGGCTATGTCCACACGGCTTATTTTGGGACGCATATTCGCCATGTATTGAGAGCGTACAGTGCTCTAATATGAGCAAAATGCACTCCAATCATTACGGTAATCCACAGTTCTCCATGAGAACTATGGATTACGCCTCCTCTCCACGGGCTTACAATACGATCGTATTGTACACGCGGGGAGAGTAGTGACAGTCTATGGGGCCGGCGGGCTTCCAGCCCCTCCGCGCCATGGAAGTACGCACCGATTGGCGCGAGCTCCCGAAGTCCAAGCGTAATTGCGGGGCGTACTGTACGCCCTGCAATTAGTCGTGTGAACAAAGCCTAATTATTACTTCAGTTGCTGTATTTACTCTTATTCTGTATTTATTATCCGGTCTGTTGCTGTAAATAAGAATAGTAATATGCTACCTTTGCCCACAGATGTGCAATAATCCTGTCCCATTGTGTCTGTATATACATTGTCAAGATTAGTATATATATATATATATATATATATATATATATATATATATATATATACGTATATTATACATTGTCAATAGTTGTATGTGTCTGTATTCACACTATCAATAGCTATATATTCCAGCTTACATTATATAATTTTAGTTTAGGATTGCTATGATAAAACACCTAAATATATAAGAAACAGTATGAAGAGACACAGACAGCGCAATTAAGCTGTGATTCATTAAGACATTTACATGCTACAGTAAACGCTGTTTTTATTCTCAGGGGCATAACGGAGGAAAAACCCAGTGCCCGATATATATATATATATATATATATATATATATATAATATATATTATAAAAAAAATATATTATATATAAATATATACATATAATATATATAATATAATATATTATATTATATAATATATATATATATACGTACTCTTCGTAATTGCCTGTAATATTCTTGATATAAAATATGGTCAGGGGCTGGGTTTTCCTATGTTATGGCGCTAAAAAAGAAAACAGCAGTTACTGTAGCATGTAATTGTTTTTAATGAATCACAGCATAATTGCACTTCATATACACATATGTATATTTATTTGTATATTTTGGGGCCTTGAAACCAATTACCAGATTTCCATAGACTTATGGTTTCAACAGACAATGTTCGTCCTAGACCCAATTAAAGGCGTTGCCTCACTACAAAGATTGTATTTTATGTTAAAGATCTTACAAAAACAAATCACTTTTCAATATGAGACCATTAACAGTGTCCTACCTATAACTAGATATGTCTTCTTCTATGAGCTGTATCAGCTGCTCTGATTTCAATAGTTACAGACCTGTTCGATGATAGGCTGCCAGTACTGGTTGCAATAGCTACAGATCTGGTGTCCTCAGCAGTTCGTCACTGATGGCCAGTAGTAGCCAGTAGAAACCAGTAAAGACACCCCTGAAAATAAAACAGAGAAAACAGGACTGAGTCAATGTAGTGAGACAACCCCACATTTCATATTGATGGTCCACTGTATATTTAGGCCATGTTCACACGGCTTAAACCAGGACGTAATTCGGTCTGTAATTACGCGCCGGAGTGCGCCTATTACGGGCTGAAAACATCCTGGTCATTACGGTAATCCACAGTTGTCATAGAGATCTATGGATTACGTCTCCTCTCCCTGCTCGGCGAATACGCCGAAGGGGGAGATAATTGACAGGTCACTTTCTAGAGGCGTATACGCGTCTCTAGTAATGATTGTCTATGGGCCGGCGAAGTGCCGGCCCCCCGCTCTCGCCCCGCCCCCGGCCACACGGCCTAATTGCGGGGCAAAATTAATTCCCGCAGTTAAGCTGTGTGAACATAGCCTTAGATTGCATGTTCTCATGGGCAAAGTTGTGTCTCCTTTTGTTTTATAATCAGAAAATTTAATTATTTTTCACTATGTCTCTATTTCACTATGTCATTACTAATTCTCTGTGGAATGTTGTTACTCTACATGAAGTGTATTGTTTTTATCACAACA